>JABAKD010000011.1:3824696-3829696 GCA_012845835.1 Undaria pinnatifida | reverse complement strand
GGTCGGTGGTGTGCAAGTAACATGAAACTCTGTAATACCGACAACATTGATTGTATACTATAAAAAAAATTAAAATACACTCCAGCTAGCTGTGAGATCAAATATTTTGTCGAAACTCATCTTTGCAAGCTGTGTGTGATACTCCGATCGTGCGTATTACGGGTTGTGTGTCCTCATTAAGGATACAGGTCGGCGACTCCCCTTGCAACTACAGTGTTGTAGCTATCAGGGTCAACAGGGTGATGTCCCGAAGGGTGTGCCAGCTAGCGTTGGGCTGCGAAAGCAACTGAGTTAAATCGACACACGACGCGTATGAAAATACGTGGAAGTGTGGTGAGCTAAAGCTTTATTTTTCCCCATCCGCCGGAGGATAAAAAAAAAAAAGAAAAAAAAGTTAGGCAGTCTGTGCGCGGAAACTGTAAAACCCGTTTCTGAGGGGGACAAAATGTGACAGCTGTGGAAGGAAATGCATCAGCTTATCGAGTGAATACTGTAAGTCGAATAACCGGTGAGGGGACGGCGGAGTTTTTGAGGACGTGGGGGCCTGATTTTGATCGAAAGGGGGCGGGACGGGGGGAGGGGGGGGAGGGGACGGGTGGGGCAGGTCAATTTGTGCGTGGAAACTATAAATCCTTCTTGTGGGGGAGGGGGGGGGAATGTGGCGGGTGGGGCGGGGGGCGGGCGGGGAGGGGGCTGTGGGTCGCATAGATGTAGGGGTTTGCTATAGGCGTGGTGCTAGGTCTAGGCGATGGTGCGGGTGGTGGGGAAGGAGTATATGTTGCTATGCGTTGTTTTATGGACATAGCGCTGGTGGTATGCACTCTTCTTGCTATTACTGTATATTGTTATATTGTTGACATCCTCATGTCCGCCACCCGGCCATGTGAAACACGAAACTTCAACATTGATCATGTTGTTGTTGTTGTTGTTGTTGTTGTTGTTGTTGTTGTTGTTGTTGTTGTTGTTGTTGTTGTTGTTGTTGTTGTTGTTGTTGTTGGTGTTGGTGTTGGTGTTATTATCATCATCATTGTGCTTACCACCTCACAGCTAGTGAGAAAAACATATACCGGTCGCCCCGGTGGCGTATCAGGTTTTCCTCGAGCCTGGTATAGGTCAGTTTCGCGAGTTCGAGCCCCCCCGAGTGCATACTCGTATATTAAATTCGTGGGGACTTTTTTTGTGCACAAATTGCCTTGCGGAAAGCGCGAGAGCGTGAGTTAGCAACACTCGATGAAAAATCGACGAGCAGTGGGATTGCTGAACCCTACTGGTATGCGCGATAAAAACTGAATGCAAGAACCGGGGGGGAGAAAGGGACGACACCTGTGACCACGGCTAGTACAGAATCTGGAAAGTAAATGCGTGTGTGAAAAAATTATAAAAGTAAACTGCATGCAGCAGTGAGATCTAAGATTTCGTCGAAACTCACCTTTGCAAGCTGTGTGCGATACTCCGATCGCGCGTAATACTGGGTGTGTGTCCTCATTAGGAAATAGGTCGGCGACTCCCCTTGGAACTACAGCAGTGTCGCTTGTACCAACGCCAACAGGATGACGTTAATCAAATGTACGCGGAAACTATAAAACCCGCTGTTGAGGGGGACAAAATCTAACAGCTGTGTGTGGAAGGAAATGCATCCGTTTGTCAAGTGTATCCTGTAAGTCGTGTAACCGGTGAGGGGAGGGCGGATATTTTACGGGCATGGGGACCGGGGTTTGAACAAGAGGGAGCGCGAGTGGGGGGGGGAGGCGGCGGGGGGGGGGCAACTCAATCTGTGCGCGGAAACTATAAATCCTTTAAGGGGGTGCATTTTAACAAGTATATCCTGTAAGTCGTATAACCGGTGAGGGGAGAGGGCGGAGATTTAAGGGCGTGGGGGCCGGGGGTTGAACAAGAGGGAGCTCAATATGTGCGCCGAAAACTTAAGGGGGGATTGGGAGGGGGGGGGGGGGCAACTCAATATGTGCGCGGAAACTTAAGGGGGTGCATTTTATCAAGTATATCCTATAAGTCGTATGACCGGTGAGGGGAGGGCGGAGATGTTAAGGTATAAATACACTCCATCCAGCTGTGAGATCGAAGATTTCGTCAAAACTCATATTTGCAAGCTGTCTGTGATACTTCGATCGCGCGTGTCACTGGGTGTGTGTCCTCATTCAGGATATAATCGGTCGGCGACTCCCCTTGGAACTACATACAGCAGTGTAGCTTGTACCAGGGTCAACAGGGTGATGTTATCCAATCTGTGCGCGGAAACTATAAAACCTGTTTTTGAGAGGGACAAAGTCTGACATCTGTGGAAGGAAATGCATTATAATAGTTTATCAAGTATAAAGTATAACGCATTCCACAGCCGTCAGATTTTGTTCCCCTCTAAACCGGGTTTTATAATTTCCGTGCACAGATTGATTAACAGCACCCTGTTGACACTGCTACACTGTAGTTCTAAGGAGAGTCGCCGACCTATATCCTTAAATGAGGACACACACATCCAGTAATACGCGCGATCGGAGTATCACGCACAGCTTGCAAAGATGAGTTTCGACGAAATCTTCGATCTCACAGCTGCATGCAGCTTATTTTGTTTTCTTAGGGTATATACTTCGTAGTATATACTATAAACGACGTCGTATACCGAAACTATAATAGTTGCCTCATTGGCACGTGTGACGGTACTCCGAGTGGGGGATGCGTGGTTGGTCGGTGCTGGGAAGCGTGCCCCTCATGGGCTCCGATGCAAATATACCACGAAAAAAAAAAGGCGAGCACTTTCTTTGTTCGATTGTCATAGTAGTGCCCCACGAAGAGAGAGCACTGGGAGACAATAAATACATCGAAAAGCTGCCGCCGAAAAGCCTTGGTAGCTGCAGACTCAACGTGTCAGTCACGAAGCAGAGGCCCGAAGGAGCCCGTGGTTTACGGCGGATAGAAGACAAAAGGATAACCAAGCTCGCTACTGGAAGAAAGAAAGTATGCTAAAGAAAAGGCAAAACCAGGAAAAAAAAAAAAAAAACACCCGCAAAAAAAGACGAGAAAAAAGTCGAAATGCAAAGCGATGCAAGGCCAAAAGAGCTTGCCTTGGGGAGAGAAGAGCACGGGGGAGGAGGTCACGCAAGCCTCAAGGTCGACACAAATCCTGCCGACGACGCCAAATGTGACGGTACTCCGAGTGGGTGGGGGATGCGTGGTTGGTCTGTGTTGGGAAGCGTGCCCCTCATGGGTTCCGGTGTCTTTGGTAGTCTCCTCATGCCTCGCTGGCTAGGCCTAAAGCTTATTTTGCATTAGTTCCCGAAGTGGAATGCTAAAACACAGACATAACAGGGCTAGGCAGGGTAGGGCACGGTAGGGCAGGGTAGGGCAGGGTATTGAGATGAGGGGCGTCCTGCTTGTCCCATCATCGTCACCTACATTATCGCCCATCCATGATGACGTTGACGTGAGTGTGACATATAATATCATGTGGTTTCACCTCAACCGTGAGTTGGTTCCACGTCAAATCTATAAACTATAATAATATATATCCTTCTACGGAGGGCACTCCATTACACATGTGACGCACGGTACGGCGGTGTCGGCGCACCATTCCTTTCTTTTCTGGTACCCTCCTCCGGAGGATCTCGCTTTACCTCACCACCCCAAAACTGGTCTCGAAAAAAACTGAAAATACTTTAAGCGCTTTCGCGATGAACAAACCTACTCCCTAGGCAGGTATACAAGAAAAAAAAAAAACAGATTGTGAAACAACAAACGACCGCTCCGACGACGTTTTGGTTTGTAAGCCTTCTTGGATCTTGCAACCCCCCCCGAAAAAAAAACGCGATAATAAAAGAGCCATCCCACGGTGTAAAGGGGTGCAGCAGAAAGTTTCTGGGCTCTTAACCTGAGGAACTCAATATCTCACCCGAAGCACGACTTCGAAGGCGTTTCGCTCGCGCTAAAACTGACTACAATCTTCCATGCCTTAGCCCTGAAAATAAAATCACGCTCGTTAAATTACCAGGAGGTGTTGGACTAGAACTGGTGGTTCCTCACGTAAGAAAGGAGCTCAACCGGCCAGAAACCTTTGGGCTAAAAAAAAAAGTGAAACCTCTTCCGTGGGATGACCCGAAAAAAAAAAAAATCAAGATGTGCGACCCTACTTACCAACCGGTCTTCTACCACTTTGTGAGCGCGCAGCAGCAGTATCATCACGTTATTAGGACTACCACCATGCTGCCTGCGCACGTGTCGTACACAATCCCTTGGGTTGTTGTCGTCGGGGACGCAAGCGAAACAGCCCCTCCGAGACAAAGATCCCGCTTTTCGCCTTTTTTGTGAGATTTGACGCTGTAATATAATCGTCAATTTATTTCGCCGTCTCTTTCCCCCTCTTAAAAGTCCCACAGGGGGTTGATTCATCTCGCGGTGGAGAGGTAGGTAGGGGTATGTGGAGCGAGGGTTTCTAAGCTCGGACGCGTGCTACGATAGAGGTCTCACTTTTTTTTTCGTCTGAAATGTTTTCTGAACAACGGAGCTCTTTGACCCAAAATTGTTGGAAATAGGTCATTATTTTTCGCGTAGTTTTCGTCGTGTACCTAGGCGCCATGGGATGTTTCATCCGGTATGATGGCAGTTTTATTTTTCTCCAAAAAAATCGTTTTTTTGGGGTTAAAAGAGGTCTTAAGCTCCCAAATTGAGGGGTAGTATTAAGAAAAAAACTGGTGCGCCGCCTCTATCGTAGCATGCGTCCTCGTACCATGAATGGGGAGCTCAAAAAGCTCAAAATATCTCACCCGGAGCATGATGATGACGTTCGAAAAGGCCTTCGTTCGTTTGCGCAATTCGACCAACACTTCTGGGCGCTATAAAGAAAAAAGCCCTATTAATAATAAAACAAACTACAGAGCCAGTCCCACGGTAGGATTGCAGCAGAAAGTCCCTGACCTCCTCATGCGAGGAACTCAACATCTCACTCACCCAATACTACATGACTTCGAAGGCGTTCGTTCGCACAACCCGAC
>JABAKD010000011.1:2844696-3119696 GCA_012845835.1 Undaria pinnatifida | reverse complement strand
GTGACGTGGAAGAGTGTAGTAGACTAGAGAGTAGCGAGGAAACGATCGCTATCCTGGGAGATAGATGGTGGCCACAGACGGCGAAACAGGAAGGGGCTACGATAAGCAAGCCGTTTCTATGTGATATATGGAACAAGCGTAATGAGCGCCCAAATGTTGGAGGTGTCACTAATAGGAGTAGGAAAAACGGTGCTCCGTCTGGAAATCGATGCGTGGTCAATGGTCAAGTGACTAAGGCAATCAACAAATGAGCACCCCCCCCCCATCAACACCGCCAACCTCCCATTCCCCCACCCCTCCATCGCCCGACCCCTTCATCCCCCCCCCCCCTGCCAACTCTTCTCTCTTGAAACTCCTTCCCGCGAACGCGTTGTCCCCTCCCCCCCCTCCTTCCCCTCTCTTATCTCTCGCAACTCCCCCCGCCCCCGCAGAAAAGAGTGCAACGTGGCTGTGCTGTAATAGGTGGTATCCCCCCCCCCTACATCCTCCGGTACGTAAAGGTGTATCCCCCCCTGCAGCCCTCTACCTCTCCCTCCCCCACCCCCAACTTTCTCTCTTGAAATTCCCCCCCCCCCTTCCCATTTTTGTCTCTTTTGGAACTCTCCCCCCTTCGCAGAAAGAGTGCGATATGGACGTGTTGACCATGGCCGGAGACGAGTTTAACCGCAAGGGTGGTATTTCGGGGGGTTACCGGGACGATCGCCAGAGCCGGCTGCTTACGCTGGAGCGCATCCGTGAGCTCCAGAGGGACTTGAAAGACCTGTCCAAGGATCAGAAGGGGATGCAGGCGAAGGCGAGTTTTGGAAGGTGGACGGGGGGGGAAGGGACGAGACGCGGGGATGAGTGGGGACCCCAATACTGAGAAAACCCTCTTGAGGGAAGACGCCTACTACTGGAAAGCCTCTGTTGCCCGAAAACCCCACCACTGGAACACCCTTTTGCTGGAACTACAAAACACTAATCGAAAACCCCTACCTTTCAGTTTCGCATACAGCAGTTAGTTTTGTTTCGCCTGCCGCGAAAAAAAAACAAAACAAAACAAAAAAACGCTTGTATTTCCTATGGCTAAAGAACTCCGCACATCTCATCTCGCCTGCGGCTAGTGGAACACCTCCACTACGGGACAACTGGAAAACCTTCGATAGCGAATACACCCTACCAGATACGTGCTACTGCAAAACCCTCACTGCCGAAATTTCCCCACTAATGGAGAATCCCTTTTAGTATCGGAAAACCCTTCTGAACGCACAGCCATCCGACGTCAAGATTTTTAAGCACGCTAACCCTCCCTTCCACCCAAACTCCGGATTTTTCCACGCACTAACTCCCCCCCCCCCCCCCTCCTCCCTACCACCAGGTACATGCAAACCCGCTCTGTTGACCCCCCCCACCCTCCCTCCCCTCCCATTCGACCTCCAGATTTTTCTTGTGTGTTTTCTGAGATTTTCCACACACGAAGCGAGACGGACCAGGCGGATCAAGCGGTGACCAACCTGTTGGGTGATCTTCCCACTACTGAAAAAATCCCTCCAATGGAAAATCCCTACCACGCCGTAGAAAACCCCAAAACTGAGCTGACATCCCCCCCCCCCCACATCCGAACTCCGATTTTTCCGGGATTTTCTGGAATAGTTCCTTGCACGGAGCGGCGCAGGCAGACCATACGGATCAAGCGGTGACCAACCTGCTGGGTGATGTTCCCACTGCTGAAAAAAAACACGGACGGAAAATCCCTACGTATTAATGGAAACCCGCCACTGCTCCACCTGACCCCCCCCCCCTTCCCAATCCGAACTCCGGACTTTTGTGGGATTTTTTGTGGATTTTTCCTTGTACGGAGCGCAGGCGGACCAGGCGGATCAAGCGGTGACCAACCTGCTGGGCGAGGTTCAGAAGCTAGAGGCGAAGAGGTCTAGCGTGCGGAATGTCATGGCCCAGATGAACAAGGACTTGGGTCACGTAAAGAGGGCCTCGTTGACCACTTCCAAGCAGCTGCAAGAGAAGCAGGAGCTTATGGAGCAGGTAAGGGTTTGGTGTTGGTGGGAGAGGGGGGTGGTGGTGGTGGGAGAGAGGCTTGCAGCAGCCTACGGTCACGGTTTGTTTTCTGCGGCGGCGGCTGCAGGACTGCGGCATATCTAGTCAACGCTCAGTAGTAGATAGCGGGCGTCTCCTGTGAAGTAGTTGGTGAATGTCGTCCCTGCTGAAGTCAACAATGCGGGTTCGAATCCTCCCTATTAGTACTATATTAATAGTGCATGCTCGAGCTCATGGGGACTTTTTCTTGCGTAAAAAATCGACGAGCATAGATACAAGAAAGCTGAAAAGTGGGTATGCTGAACGCTGTGCGCGATAGAAATGAAGGCATGTACCGGGGGGGGGGAAAGGGAAGGCACCTGTGGCCACGGCTTGTCCAGCAGATCGCTGAGGGTAAACCTCGTACGAGTTTAGCTGAGGAGTAAAAGTGATCATTGAAAAAACAAGGAAAAAAAAGCAGGAGATATGGAGTACCGCTGAAGCGTAAGCATGGTTGCGATCGATCAATGATTTTGCGTTCGATATGCGAAGTATCTTTTTTTTTCTTCTTTTTATCCTCCGGCGGATGGGGTCGAAAAATAAAGCTTTAGCTCACCACACTTCCACGTATTTTCATGCGCGTCGTGTGTCGATTTAATTCAGTTGCTTTCGCAGCCCAACGCTAGCTGGCGCACCCTTCGGGTCCCATCGTAGGTATAGCGTAAGCTGTCCCTATCAGTAGTCTTCTTTACAACCAACGAAGTATCTGTTTTATTTGAGAGTGGCAGTGGAGGTGGTGGTCTGTGAACTGCGCCCAGGGATACTGCGCCCAGGGATACAGTAGTACTTGGAATCCGTGTGGTCTGTTTTTCTTTAATCTTATTTGATAGAGCTATTTTTAAGATAACATCAGCTGTGAGTTCGATAAATTCAAGGGTCGATACTTATCTTTGCAAGCTGCTTGATACACCGACCGCTCGTTTTTTGTTACAGGTGTATTTCGTACTCTTTGAATATATGTGACTCCCGTGGATGTTGCGAGGGTGAGCATCAACAACATATTATTATCAATGATAACAGTAGTGGCACCTCGTGGCAGCTATAAATGCTTCATCCCAAGGTATTCATACGTGCACTGCTGTAGTGTATCGTACCAGGGGTTGTGTGATAACGACAGCAGCAACTACTTCCACTGCTGCTACAACTGCTGTGTATACACGGCACAGCACGTGTCGCTGACCCAACATCGACAATGTGGGGCGCTTTTTTTTCTCGACGATGCTGCAACGAATGAGTACCCCCGTGCACCCTTGGAGACAGATGGTGGCCACAGACTGCCAAAGAGGAAGGATGTAAAGATAAGCCAAAGTTTTTTTTGTAACATATTCAAGAAACGTACCGAGCGCCCCAACTTTGGAGGTGTCTTTATTAGGAGTAGGAACGTTGCTTCATTTCGAAAGGGATGCGTATCAAGTGGTCACATGAATAAGGCAAGCAACAAATTAGTCCCCCCCCCTACGCCCCGCCCCCCCCCCACTGTCATGCATAAGCAAGAAAGTAGGCGCAAGATGTCGACGTCCGTCTTACGAGCGGCTCTTTGAAGGATGCAGTTCACCCTTCATGCGAATGCAGTTCCTCCTTCATGCGACTCGCCGAACACCTCACGGCGCTTCGCGCTTGGCACAAGCAACGTCTGCGTGGTTGGTGAAAACCCGACCTGCTCCGTCCCGGCATAATAGGGATGCGAGGGTCTATGGTCATACGACTACGGCGATGCACAACCTGAGTATACCCCCCCCCGTCGCACCCCGCACCCCGCACCCCCAACTACTGTGATCGTTTTCCACCTCCCAAGGTTCGACGAGAGGCCGCGCAAGAATTGGCAAAGGCGGACATGCTGGCAACGGAAGTCGGCACGCCCCTCTTGGTAAGCGATAAGTCCACCTGGTACAGTACTAGGGGTCCCGCAGGTAGGCGGGTGGTGTTTCAGAGCAATATGACCGCCTTATAGAGGAAACCGCCTTAGTCATTCCGGGTTATGAGTGCAATTCCCCTGTCGCAGGAAGCGATTTTGACCGCCTTGTATCGGGATACCGCCTTATTGCGGGACCACCACTACTGTGAGATGTTATATGTAACTTTGTTTGCCCGAGGGGTACCATATGTACTTGGTTTACTTATAAATAGTGCGTGTGTGTAATTAATGCTGGGTATTTGACTCCATAGCGCCTCTACAACTGGAAAACCGTTTTTGATGACAAATAACTTGGAACTAGTATGGGGAGGGGTTTTGGGGCTCTGAAGGGGTTGAGAATGGCACACACGTTTTTGGGGACAAGCTACTTGGAGCTAGTATGGGATGGTTTTATTTTTGCAATTGTGAAAGGGATCATTGAGAGTTCGTAACTACTGGAAGTATTTCATTGTAACTTTTGTTTTTCGCTCGAGTATCGTTTCGGTAGTTTATAGTCTACTTTTTTTCACCCTGTGGGGCCTGTATACTTATTTTCTACGCATGTCGGAAAGACGTTTCGGTTTGATTCTAGATACTGTACCGTTTCTTATTATCCTTTTCGTACCGCTTTGCCCCCCCCCCAAAAAAAAACAAACCAAACGAACGAAACCCCGGGCACGGCAGGCCTCGCTCTCTGACGCCGACCAACGGCTTCTGCATGAGCTCAACAAAACCCGAGTGCCGGCTCTAAACGGCCGCCTCTCCAAGGAGTTCGACGCCCTTGAGGTGGCGGCAGCGGCTCGGACCAGACTGATGTCGATGCTCTCCGACAACCTGCAGAGGCGACGAGAGGTATGATGACGCAGGAACGCCCCCCTACCCCCCCCCTTCCCACCTCTCAGACCTTTGAGGATAAGTTAAACTTTCTTTTTAATGGTTGGACGAATTATACTGAGAGCCTAAATGTTGGAGGTGTCTCTATTAGGAGTAGGAACGGTGCTCCGTCTCGAAAGGCGTGCGTGGTCAATGATCAAATGACCAAGTAAAGCAATAAGTGAGTACGCCTGGCGGCATCGGGGGCAGCATGTACCATGGTATTTTTCACCGTGATCTTTGTTCCGTGTTTTGTTCACATTATGGTTTATTTTACACGGTAAATTTCTTTTTATTTCGTGGTTTTGTCGTGAGAATAGGAGGTGCGCGAGCTGCTGGATCCTGAGAGGGGTGGCATCGGGGGCAGCGCCAAGTCAGGAGAGGCCGAGGAGAGGCTGGAGACGCTGGCGCAGCGCAGGGCCGAGCTATCCAAGGTGTGTTCGGTGTTGGTGGTGACAGTGCTGGTCTTGTTCTTGTTATTTTCTTGTTCTCGTACTCGTTCCGTTGTTTGTTCTTGGTCTTGGTCTTGTTGGCGTGGGTGTAGGCGTTGAGGTGGAGGGTGTGATGGTGTTGGTGATGATGTTGGCGGGGGTGGTGGTAGTGATGACGGTAGCGGTGGCGGTGTTGGAGGTTGGGTTTTGGAGGTTGGGTGTTGGTGTTGGTGCTGCTGCTGTTGTTGTTGTTGTTGTTGTTGTTGTCGCTGTTGCTGTTGCTGTTACTGTTGCTGTTGCTGTTACTGTTGCTATTGCTGTTGTTGGTGTTGGTGTTGGTGTTGGTGTTGTTGTTATTGGTGTTGTTGTTGTTGTTGTTGTTGTTGTTGTTGATGATGTTGTTGTTGTTGTTGTTTTTCTTGTTTTTGCTGCTGCTGTTGTCATCATTATCAACAGCAATGTCATCGCTTATTCGCAGTCGCATGCCGCCGTATTAGGGCGCTTACCTTGGTCACGTTTCGACCAAAATGACAACCCGTATACACAGGTACAATATCTCACAGCCTCACCATCTCTCCGTGCAGTAACGCCCCGCACCCTTCCTGTGTTAATACGCAATTCTCGTTTTTTTGGTACACCAGGTATAGTATCTCACAGCCTCACCGTCTCTGCAACATACCCGCAACGCCCCGCCTATTTCCGCATGTTTCCTCTTTTTTCATCGTTTTTTTTCATGTTTTGCTTTATGGACGGCGTCATCGGCAGGTTGGGCAGTCGCTGGCCGCGCTCCGCACGGCGGTGGAAGATCTCAAGAAGGAGGCTTCGGTTCTCGGGGAGGAGGTGAGGCACAAGCTACGCCAGAGGTTCAGTTTTTTTTTTTTGTCCGAGGCTCGTAACCTATTTCAAAGCTACACCCAAAAACCGACTTGATCGCGAATTGAAAGTGCATCCCGATGGCTTAGATTGTACAAAAACTGTATGTCTGGGAGCGGTAGTATTTTGGGGGAGGGGGTGAAGAGGGCAGAGCCACAGAGAGAGCGAGACGGCGGGGACTCTGTCCTTGCGACGACCGATAGCAATAGGCAGCAATACCGCGCAGCCTTTTGCGCGTTGACACATGCTTGCAAGCAGTTACAAATCAGCCGTTTATGTGGACAGCGGGTTGTCGTTCGATGCTTGTTCGAGAGTGTATATAGGGGGAGGACTTGGCCCTTGCGGCTGGAGGGGGCAGGGCCATGAGAACAGGGGGGCATTTTTAGTGTTCGTAGTTTTTAGTTGTCGGAAACATATTTTCACGCTTTGATCTGGATGTTGTGTTCTTTCATCATGTTTCTGTTATTTGAACACTTACGCTGCATTGTCAGATGGCAAATGAAATAGTAATAAATCGACATACGACGCGTATGAAAAATAGGTGGAAGTGTGGTGAGCTTAAGCTTTATTTTTCGACCCCATCCGCCGGAGGATGAAAAAAAAAATATATATATATATACCTGGTATGTTATTATTAACATTATTTTATATAATATATTCGTTACAAAAGAAGGGTGACATTCCGACGATTTGGGGATGAGGACGCCCGTCATGTCAGAAAACAAAAACCAGAAAAAGTCCCACCTCTAGTGTAGCACGCGTCGTGAATGGAACTTTCCTGCTGGTTTTGTTATGAGCAGTATGGCGTATAGGCTAGGGGGTTTGTTGTGGGCGTTTATGAGGGGCTTGGTACTATGAGCATTGCTTGTTTTAAACGTCTAAGAGGGGCTTGTTATGAGGAGCATTAATTGTTGTGAATATGTATGAGGGTCTTGTTGTCGTGAGCATTACTTGTGATGACATTTATGAGGGGCTTGTTATGATTGTGAGCATGATAGAAGGCTTGTTATGAACGTTGCTCGTGCCGTCTTACGAGCTTGTTTTGGACACGTGGAGGTGTTGTCGTGAGCAGAGCGTTAGAAGTTGGGCTTTGGCAGTTTGACCGGTCCGTCGTGTTTTGTTGTGCTCGTTTGTCTTCTATTTGGTATGGTTGGGGTTGGCTTGGTCCGGGATGGAAGGGTCTCCACGTAGTCAACTACCTAAAGATTATACATCTCATACCGCCGATCGCAAAACACTCTTATATTATAACTATATGCCTCATGCCTCCAATGTTGTTCATGAACAACCTAGTTCGTTGCACAACGAGTTCAGCAGCGTTGCACGATGAACGGCAGTGCAAGGCTGGTTTCCCGTGTAAATCAGTACTCTAACGGACACTAAATTTCCGCCCAGAGTAGCATGATCGATGAACACACACACAGCAGCGAGCGGCAAACATCAGAGAGGTGCGGTGTGATCGGGTGAAAAGGATAGGGTCCGACGAAAAAAACTCGCTCCAGAATAGCAAGGACACGGCACGCGCTCATGGTCCCGCCTGCTGTTGCTGCTGGGCGGCAGGGTCGCACACCTAGCGTTGTGCTCTCCGCATGTTGTATGGTGCCTGTCAGCTGTGATCTGGGCAAAAACACTCCGAAAAAAAAGGTGTACTTGAAAAAACTGCCTCTGTGGACGGAAATGTAAGAACGGATGGTATTTAAATTCCTACTCCAACGGTTCCTATGTTTCCGCCCAAGGTAACGCGATCGATGAGCACGCGCACGCAGTGGCAGCACAGCAGAAATGAAAAAAAGGCATGGTGGGGTGACAGATGACAGGCTCCGAAAAAAGCAACTCGCCGCAGCATAGCGAGGACACGCCATGCGCACGCACGTGCATGGTGTTGCCTACTGCTGCTGCCGGGCGGCAGGGTCGTAGCATTGTGCTCTCCGCATGTTGTCTGCTGTATGTCATCTGTGACGTTCGCCAAAATAAAACAGAAAAAAATTCGCACGAAAGCACTGCCTCTCGTGCAAAAAACCCGGGGGTTCCGTCTTACCCATCCACGCGGGAAAGACAGAACGTTGAGGGTTTGCCGCGCGCGACACACTGCACGAATCGCGCCCAAACCGCGGTCGCAGTGATCGCAGGGTTCGATTTGTATCCACCTCGGTGGCGTTTTGGCTGAAAGTGCGCGTACGAAGAGAGATGTCCGAAAACAGGGGCAAAAATGACCAACAAACCTGCTCATATGAAACGCTCGCAGATGCGGTACAAAGCAGTTCCGCAGTACCAGTAAAGCCGCTGTGGTTTTTTATTCAGCATCGCACGTGTCGGGGTTATCGCCCCGGGGGGGGGGGTCGTAAAATTTCCAAAACGAAATGGTTTTGTCGATTTCCGCACAGGTATCGGGGTTATCGCATTTATCGGAGATATCGCACGTATCGGAGTTATCGCACAGGGGTGCGTGAAAAAGACAAGGAGCGGAATTATTTCAATAACAATCTCACCCCTGTGCGATGACCCGCATCCTTTCGATATACCCCCGATTTGTTTCGCGATAGCCCCACGTTTTTTTTTGTCAGGTTTTCTTTCGTTTTAGAAGCCGCTTTTTGACGATAATCCGGTTTTTCCGTAATAGTTCTGTGTGAGATTCTCCTTTTTTTGTTGGGCTATTTTTTATGGGGCTCCTACTTTTTGTTGTTGTAAAACGCCTTTTTTTCACGGTGGAGAACCCCCCTTTTTGTTCGCGGTATATACCGAATCCGTTTTTTGTGCAGAAAATCGGTCCATCCCTCCGTCAGCCCGTCGATCCCGTCCGGTTCGTTTGCTTTGTGCGAACTTCCTTTTTTTCATGAGGATGCTTTTTTTTGTTGGTGTCAGACTTGCCGTTTTTTTTGCGTGATAATCCGTTTTTTATCTTGAGAATCGATCCGTCCGTCCGTCCGTCCGTCCGTCTGTCATGTCCTGTCCCGTCGCGTTTTTCCGTCCGGTCCATCTGTCATGTCGTGTCCCGTCCTTCCGTCCTGTCCTTTTGCTCTGTGCCCTGGTGTGCGCTTTTATGCTTGGGGTTAAAGGTGGCTAAGGTTCGCAAGGACGTGGACAGGGCAAAGGCGGATGAGGAGACCCTGCTGGAGCGCTTGGCGGAGGAGACAAAGGTGACCTATCATATATACATATATATCGTGTGATGAGCATTGGGATACAGTAGTGGTGTACCCTGTTTAAGACCATGTGGTGTAAGACCATCCGGTGTAAGACCATCCGGTTTAAGACCATGCAGTTTAAGACCATCCGGTTAAGACCATGCGGTTTGAGATAATCCGGTTAAGACCATGCGGTTTAACCATGCGGTTGAAGAGTTTTTGGGGGATGAGAACAGGTAAATGGGCTTTTTGTCCCCATAGAATAAATAAAACGATGTAAGGAAGGGAAGTTGGGAATGATCGGCAGAGGGTTATAGAGAAGATGCTGCTTCTTTACGGAAAGATATCCGATTTACGTCGAAGCGGCATCCTCTGCGCTATGTTGTCGGGGGCAGAAATAATAATCTTGAGCATAATCGTAGTACTAATGATAATGATAATCATATTTGTAACAATAACAATATTCATAATAGTAGAATAAACTAATCAGAATTCACACTTATCGGGTATTTTTTTTGCAGTAGTAAAACGTAAGACAAAGCATGAACATACGACTGAAATGGCCTTTTCCCGAGGTGGCCCTGGAGTGGATATTCTACTGCACCCGGTTTAGTAACGTTCATGATGAAAGAGAAAACGGAGTTGGCCCCTTAAGCGTTTCAGATTTCAGATGCAAAACTTTACGAAAAAAAGTGACCTGATTACAGCGTCGGCCACATGAAAAGCAATCGGAGCTGCTGGTGGTGTAGGAGATGTGATCCTACTGCAACGCGGGATGCTGTGAGGCAAGCGTGAGGCCGTGACGATATTCGGACTTGCCTTTTTAACGCCTTTCCAACCGGAACATCCGTTTTGGGAGACAAGTTACTTGAAATTATTGAACGGAGGGATTTTGGGGCTCCAGAGGGGGTTGAGCTTTTCCTAGACGCTTTTGATTAGATCGCGCTCGTCGCCTTTTGGTCTGTATACTGCTATATGTATAATGAAGATATAATAATCAAGTCCCGAAAAAGTTGAGAGCGGTCAAACCGGCTTTGTCACGCCTTGTCACGCCTACACCAAAACCTGCTATGTGATTGCGCCACGTACACTAAGACCCCTATGATAACCCTTTTGATATAAGAGCGGCACAGAGGTAAGAACCGTCATAACACTGGTCTATTCCGAGGGGCTCTTATATCGGGTTCCTCACTTGTATTTAGTGCTCGACGCATGCTACAGCAGTACAGCATCGTGTGCACTTTTTGGGGGGGCTGCCTCTATATGCCGGAGTTTTCTTTTTGGCGCTATTAAGGTACTATATATAGAGGGACCACTGCTGCATTGAGAACAAGTGACTGTGTAACCCGATGAATGGGTGTATGTATAGACTAGACTAAGCTATAAGCTCGTTTGGGCTGGTCGGTGTTAGTCCGGAGTGACTGGAGCCTGTCCTGTGATCACGGACTTGACTATGCGACTTAATGCGAGAACAACAACAACAGCAAGAATTTGCCCCGCTTGCGCGGTGGCTATTTGTCTTTAGCTTTGAATAGACTAAACTATAAGCTTGTTGGGACTGGTCGGTGTTGCTTGCCTTGGTTGCGCGGTGGCTAGTTTATAGGCTAGGCAATCAGCTCATTTGGGCTGGTCGTTTGGGCTGGTCGTTTCGGCTGGTCGGTGTTACTCCAGAGTGACTGGAGCCTGTCCTGTGACCACGGACTCGATTGTGCGAGTTAATGCGAGAACAACAACAAAACAACAATTTGCCCAGCTCGCGCGGTGGCTATTTGTCTTTGCTTTAGCTTTGAATGTACTAAACTATAAGCTTGTTGGGACTGGTCGGTGTCGCTTGCCTTGGTTGCGCGGGGGCTAGTTGTCTTTTCTTTAGCTTTGAATAGACTAAACTATGGACTTGCTGGGGCTGGTCGGTGTTGCTTGCCCTGGTTGCGCGGGGGCTAGTTGTCTTTTCTTTAGCTTTGAATAGACTAAACTATGAGCTTGTTGGGGCTGGTCGGTGTTGCTTGCCTTGGTTGCGCGGTGGCTAGTTGTCTTTTCTTTAGCTTTGATAGACTAAACTATGGACTTGCTGGGGCTGTTCGGTGTTGCTTGCCCGGTTACTTGCTTTGGTGGCTAGTTTTTTTTATTTTGCTTTCAATAGACTAAACTATAAGCTCGTTTGGGATGGTGTTGCCTGCCTTAATTGCGCGTTGGCTAATTGTTTTTTCTCTAGTTTTCAATAGACTAAGCTATAAGCTCGTCTGCGCTGGTCGTTGTTGCTTGCCCGGTCGATTGCGGGGTGGCAATTTTTATTTTCTTCCGTTTTTACAAGAGTTTTGTTCCCCTTTTCAACTTGCGACACCCCTCCCCACCGGCACGATCTAGATCATCTAGATAATGTATCTGTCGTCATTGTGCGTGTGCACAGGGTCTGTGTAGTACGAATCCAGCCCAGGAAACGCGTGCTAAATCATTCAGATGATCTGTCTCGCACCTGGCAACATGGTCTATAGTCCAGACAGATCATGCCCTGGAAGGCAGATATCAGAGATCACCAGTAGATCAGTAGGGATCTGATCTGTCATCCGAGGTGTGGGAGCTTGTATAACGAATAATGGTGCATATTCCAAATGGTTTTCCAGCAGTGCGTTGTTGTGTGTGTTACGAACTTTTCACACCTGGGACAGATCGCGATCTAGATCATATGTACCATGTAGATCATATAGATCATGTAGGTCATATAGATCATATATATCATTCAGATCCTGTATCTACCAGTATGAGATGTCGTGCAGGATCTGTCTACATATGTAGAGAGTACTGATTCGAGCCTGGAAAACATGTTGCTCGATCATGCAGACCGTTATTGTTGTTGTTGTTGTTGTTCTCACATTAACCCGCATAATCAAGTCCGTGGTCACAGGACAGGCTCCGGTCACTCTGGAGCTGAGGAATACCCTAGGGAAAAACACAAAAATCCCAAGGTGGTACACGCGTATGTCACAGCCGGCGCAATTCATGCCTCCACCAGAAACATATAACAGTGAAATCCGGGGAGTACACGGCTCTTACCCGGGAACATAAGCCCACACACCATGCTGCTGATCTTTGCATCGAAATGTGTAGATCATCAAGTGGAGATCGGTGATCTATCTGTCCGGCTGTTTGGGATTTCTGCTCGTGTTTTTTTTTTGGATGGCAGGTTCGAGACAAGCTGCAGAGCAAGCAGGCGGTGTGCCTCACTCAGGTCGGGGACAACCAGCAGAAGATCACGGCCTTGGGGACCCTGCCCCACGACCAGCACGAGCAGTACAAGGCAAGTCTCCTCACGACGATAGGTTTCGATTAGCTAGTGGTATGCAGCGCCGCCCCAAGCTTTGGGGGAGGGCGATATCCTGTCCTGTCCTGTCCTGTCCTGTTCTGTCCTGTCCTGTCCTGTCCTGTCCTGTCCTGTCCTGTCCTGTCCTGTCCTGTCCTGTCCTGTCCTGTCCTGTCCTGTCCTGTCCTGTCCTGTCCTGTACTCTCCTATGACACCATCCCATCCCACATCGTCCCATATCATACCGCATCGTATCATGTCGTATCATCTCTCCTCTCCTCTCCTCTCCTCTTCTCTCCTCTCCTCTCGTATAATCTCATCCCAAACCATATCATATAAACAACCTTAGAGGTATGCATAAAAAACGTATGCTTCTTCGGAATTTCTCTCGGCTGTCGTTCGCTCAAAAACACGCTTTTGGTGGCGCGTGCCTCAAAAATTATTTTCGAAGCATCACCGAGAAGCCCGCGCATGCCAACAGCTGTTGAACATCTTCATCGAACAGCCCGATACTGCTGTCAGCAACCATCAACTGGCAGGCTGTACGGTATTCAATGAGGATCCCACTTTAATTCGGTTACTGTGCCATCTGAAACTATAGCGGAAATCAATATAATGCGGTACCGCACTAACAGAGCGGGATACAAGGTTACATGCTATTTTGTGTATGATTTTATCCACGAAAGGTTGTAGACTGATCTGTTACGGATCGTATAGATCTGTTGCAGCACCACCAAGTGAGCCGGTTGAGCTCCCCAAGCGGGGAACTATCGTTGAGTATGATAATGTAACGTATATTTGATTGTATATTTGTTCGTTCGTTCGTTTGTTTGTTTGTTTGTTTGTTTTTTTGCGCGTAGAAATGTTGGTCGAGTTGCGGGAATCGAACGCCTTCCAAGTCATGTTTTGGGGATGATGATGATGACATTGAGCTTCTCATCATGTTAGGAGCTCAGAAACTTCTTAGACTTCTTTGAATCTGCTGTTGCACCCCTAGTATCGTGGGCTGACCCCCACGCTAGGGGTGCAGCAGGTTGTAAGAAGTTTCTGAGCTCCTAACATGATAGCTAGGGGTGCAGCAGGTTCTAAGAAGTTTCTAAGCTCCTAACAATATCATGTTAGGAGCTCAAAAACCCTTAGAACCTGCTGCACCCCTAGCGTGGGGCTAGTAGCGTGGGATGACCCCCGCGCTAGGGGTGCAGCAGGTTCTAAGAAATTTCTTAGCTCCTAACATATAATCATGTTAGGAGCTCAGAAACTTCATAGAACCTCCTGCACCCCTAGTGTGGGATGACCCCAACGCTAGGGGTTCAGCAGCAAATTCTAAGAATATTCTGAGCTCCTAACATGCTCCTAACATGAGATGATCAATATCAACATCACCCGAAACATGACTTCGAAGGCATTCGTTCGCGCAACCCGACCAACGTTTGCATGCGCAGTCCTAAAAAATATCTTACTCCCTTCTAACCCGTAGTCCCACACCTTAGGAGGTCGAGCGGTCAGAAACGTTTGGCCTGACAACGGCAACCTCTACCGCCGTGGGATGGCTCCAGTGTTCCGCAACTCGGCTGTAACCATAAGACAGGTTGTGCATCCGTTATCAGATTGTATCGACCACCGAAGGTTCGCCCGACGATCTTTAGCTCGCCCGACGATCTTTAGCTCAATTCTATGGCAGTGCTGTCGTGCAGCACCAAAGAAGGGTCAACAGTAAAAAGAAAGCTGTATGTAAGGTATCGCACTGCTGAGCTCTGTTGTGATGGCGTAGTGTTGGTGGTACTGCGACCCTGTATATACCGTGGACCTGCCTAGCGTGATTGCGTGTAGACGTCTACCGTATACGTACAATGCTAGGACCGCCAAAACCCAAAACAAGAGAAAGACCGGTCCCTTGTTGGGGCGGCCGCACTAAAAGTGGGAAAAGTCGTGACAAGGGTTTTATTTCACCGCACTAATAATATGGGACCCGGAATAGCGTGGGGTTTACAATGTAATGCGTTCACTCCTTGCGTCATCCGCGTTGCTGCGCCCCGATTTTCAGCAGTGTCCGATCTACGAATGCAACCTACACTCCGCGAACGAGTTTCCATATCCTTGTGTTTTTCTTTTCTTTTTCCGCTTATGCTTCTCCACTGGCAGGCGATGGACACGAAAAAGCTGATGAAAAAGCTCAACGCCGCCAACGAGCATCTGAAAAAGTTCAGCCACGTAAATAAGAAGGCTCTGGACCAGTACGTGAGCTTCAGCAACGAGAGGGAGGCCATCTTGGAGAGGAAGGAGGAGATTGACACGGCGCAGACGGGCATCAAGGAGCTCATCGATGGTCTCGATCAACAGAAGGATGAGGTGGGTGGTTTTTGCGTGGTGTGGTGTGACGCATGCTGAGGCTCCTTTTAGGCCTGAGATCTAAGGGTGAGTGGCGGGGTGAGTGGGTGGGTGGGGGGGGCGGGGGCGGAGGAAGAACCAGGGTGGTCGCGTGGTCTATAAACACATACCAGGGTACAAACACAGCGGGAGGGGGAGAGCAGGGGGAGTTGCAGGAATGGGAGTGTGCGTGGGGAGCGGGGGGGGGGGGGTCGGTATGTTTTCGTTTGTTTTGTTTGGTCGCTCGTTTGTTTATTTATACACCTGAATCAGACGAAAAAAGCGAAACTAACCTGAAAAACTGCAACCCAATGAAAACAGTTCCACATGTCCGCTTATATACCGGTATACAAGGAATTTTGTTTTGCGAAAAGACGGCCGGAGTAGGCGTCATGCAGCTTGCAAGAGATGAGCATTCGACCCTTGAATTGATTTTCGAAAGAAAACCGGGGTAGGTAACACGCAGCTCGCAAAAGATGATTGTTCGACCCTTGAATTGATCGAACTCCACTCCCTCGCGGCTCATGTAATTTTGGAACATTTGTTTTTTTATGAAATAATACGAAAATTCCGGCGATTTTGGTATTTTTTTGCGAACGAGCCCCGTCGTGAAGAAAACAGAAAACAGGTACTTGGTATTTTTTTTTGTTTAAAAAAAAAGTGAAGCCATCCCACGCTAGGGTGCGGCCGATTCTAAGAAATTTCTGAGCTCCTAAACATGAGGAGCTATTAATAGGTAAAGTCTCACCCACCCGAAGCATGGCTTCGAAGACACTCGTTCGCGCAACTCGACGCGTGCTTCGATAGAGGTGAACCACTTTTTTTTCTAATACTACCCCTCAATTTTGGGAGCTTAAGACCTCCCCCGAAAACAGATTTGGAGACGAAAAAAAAGCTGCTTCCGGATGAAAAATCTCATTGGCCTACAGGGCATACTTGGTACGACGGTAATTCTGAAAAAAAAAAAGGAAGAAAAAACGGACGATTTTGGGTGAAGGAGCCCCGCCGTTCAGAAATCGTTTCAGGCAAAAAGTGCTACCTCTGTCGTAACTAACACGCGTCACCCTGCTGTAGCCCTAAAACAAATATTATCGTAAAAACATTGTCGTACTCACCGATGGTTCCACGTTTGAGAAGCTCAACCGTAACATTAATATTAACGTTAACATTAACATTAACGTTAACATTAACGTTAACATTAACATTAACGTTAACATTAACATTAACGTTAACATTAACATTAACGTTAACATTAACATTAACGTTAACATTAACATTAACGTTAACATTAACATTAACGTTAACATTAACATTAACGTTAACATTAACATTAACAACTGCCTTCCGTGGGATGACGCACAGTTCTGTTGCCGTACCACGCTTCGTGTTGTGGTGTGGTACGCCGCGGTGTGTGGTGTAGTACTATTCAGGAGAATAATCAGCGGGGAGTGAAGTACTCGCGGGTGGGTGCCTGCTGCTGCCGCTCTCCGTAGAGATAAGAGGCGGGGCGGAGTGTGAAGTGTCGGGGCGTATCGTTAGAGATGGGGGCTGGCAGGACAAAAACGGGAATCGTCGGATGATGTGTTTGTCTCTATATGTGTGTGTGCGTTTTTTTTCTTCTGTCGTTCTGCGGCAAGCCGGTAAATACATGCGACGGCCCGATGTAACCACTCGCTTCTGCTCTTTTGGGCAGGGTAATAAACGGCTGCGCGTTTTGTCTCGAGAGGTTGATGAACCATTTTTTTCCCCTCCCTCCCTCCCTCCCTCCCTCCCTCCCTCCCTCCCTCCCTCCCAACCTCCCAACCCCTCCCCAAACGGTTAAAACCCTAACCCTTAAAAACACAATTCCAGGCTATTCTCCGAACGTTCCGCGGAGTGAGCCAGAACTTCTCTGAAGTGTTTCAAGAGCTGGTTCCTTCGGGGTCGGGTCAGATGATCATCAAGACGAGTGCTGATGCTGCCGGGCCGGGGGGCGGTGGGGGTGGCGATGACGACGATGGTGACGACGACGACGACGAGGACGAAGGGGACGAGGAGGAAGGAGATGAGGAAGTGAGGAATGAGGGATGGAGGAAGGGAGACGGTTCAACCCACCTAGACTCTCGGGCCCGGCAAAGGCCACCTTGTTTTTTTTTTTGTTGCTGTGTTTGGCTCGTGCCAAGCTAAGTCCAAAACACCTTTTGCTTACCCTGTATACCCCTCCCCGTTGGTGCAAGTATTGTCCGCCTTGTTGGTGCAAACCCGATGTGTTCCGCCCCGGCGCTGTAGGGATGCGAGGGTGTATGGTCTCAAGATTACTTACACGCATGATATGAGTACAACCCCCCTCCCCTACCCCAACCACCTCCTCCACCCCACCGTACCTGCCCCCGTTTCACCCCCCTCCCCCCCCCCCAACCCCTTTCCTCCCTCCAACCCCCCCTCCCCCTCCCCCCCCCTCCCCCCATCCCCCTTCCTCCCCCTCAAACGCCTCATCCATCGCTAAACCATGCACTTGTGCGGGACCGCGCGCATACCCTTTACAGGACGAGCCTGGCAAGAAACGCAGAAGGAAGGGGAAGGGGAAGGCGGGGCCCAAGGACGGAGCGGATGGAGGTAACGGCCTCTCGCCCTCAACCTTGGTCAGCGACTTCGTCGGAGTGCAAATCAAGGTGAATCTCCGCGCGACTTACCCTGGTAACCCCTTTCTAACCCCAGAATATATCGCTATGCTAATTTTAAGCAGTTTGTCCGCAAATACGGGTTTCCAGTTGCAGAGGCGTTTAAGTATATTTATAACGAGCTGCTACGGTATGTCTTCTTATTGTGTCGTTTAGACTTCGTCTTTTGATCAGCATTTATTTTGTTTGTACTTCCGGCAAATGTATAGGTAGATGACTAACGGCGTACGACGTCATTCCGATATAGAATTACGGAGTACATGTTCGTGTCCGTTTATTGCAAGGGCTTGTAGACGGTCATGACCCGACCCGCCGGTCGATTCAGCAGCTTTTTTTCCCAAAAAAATATCGGCGGTCGAGTCGGGTAGGGTCGGGTCAGGAGATGACGTCTCACGGGTCGCGTCGGGTCGGGTCTGGTCACGAGGTTTTCAATCTCATGGGTCGGGTTGACCCGCGAGTACGTGTCTCGACGTGTCTCGCCCCGTGAAAAAGTCCTGCTTTATCCCGCGGTACGTAATGCGAATGCTGGACCATTTATCAGTACTAAATACCGTCGCTCTCCGTTTTCTTCCCCCTCCCTGTTTTTTCCATTGACGTTTTTGAAGGGCACTGGATAGGCGAACTTTATGTCTACTGTAGACGTTGTTTGAGTAGGTATTATACTTGGTCGCGCGGGCGGTACTTTTTCCGGAATTCTGCGTCGTCCATGTATGCATCTTTGACTGTCGCGCCTATGCCTCGACGTTGTGGTGTTTTATTATTGGATACAAGGATCGGGCGGCGGCCCCGCTTTCCATAATAGTTGCGCGAAAAGGACGTGACGTGACTACGAGAAGGGGAAGGTAATGGACCGTACCAAGAGGTTGAGGTGCTACATGTATTTGAAACATGGGCCATTGAAAATAGTGAGTTTTGTCGGGAGTGGTTTTGCGCACAGGCATAATATGTAAAGGTCGGTGTTGGTGCACTGCATAGAGGAATCGGAAAGACGAAACAAAACACAAAGAAGGAGGTTGTGTATGGTACGGAGAACTGTGTGGTGTTGTGGATAGGCGAGAGCTGTAGACGGGAAGAAAATGGAAAGAAAACCGCGGTTGAAAATGAATATAGCGTGGATGAAACGTATGTATGTAAAGAAAGGTCAATTGGCAAAGGTAGCAGCCAGACCTTGGCTGAATCCGGAGAAGGATTCGGACGGCACGGCATGCGCCGAGAGCGCTGAAGGATGAGAGACGAATTCCGTTTCTTAAGTGGAAATATCCCACCACAACCGCAGGAAATAAAACACAACGTCAATTAGAGCAGTCAGCCCAACTCCCTGACACTAAACTAAGTACGCGAAAAATGCAAAACTCACGCCGGAAGTCAGACGATGTCTGCTTCCGTGATGGAAAGCAGAAGAAGCTACAAACTTGTAATCCCCAAAGTTCGCGCTGGAAAGTGTTGAGTTGTGAAGGCCCAAAGTTTACGCTGAATAGTCTTGAGTACCCAAGCACAACGCGCAGAGACAGGAGAGGAAAAGGTCGGGAACACGTACACGCACGGTTGGTGGGGGAAACTTTCGAGAGTTGGGAAAGAGAAACAGCGCCAGCACCCTTCGTGATTTTCGAGAGAGATGTGAAAGGCTGAAGGGGAAAAGTGTGATGTGTGCGCGCAGCGTTCGCGCATTTTTGAACGGAACAGACGTTGCAGAGTCCGTTTATTAACGGGAAACGAAAAACGGACACATGCGATGGCCCACAGCGTAGCTGCGTAGAAAGATAAGACCGCAAGCAGCAGCAGCTGTAGATATTGTACGTGGTACATACCGCACGTGTTATAGCAACGTTGACAGCTCATGCGCAGCTCAATCACAGCTGCTACTACTACTGCACCTGTTTTACATGTCACACGTTCTGTGCCGTTCTGTGCTGTAGACCACATACTCGTATGCGTAGCTCTCTCTGAGCTGCTGCTGTAGATACTGTACGTAGGAGATACCGTACGTAGCAACGTTGGCAGTACATGCGTAACTCCATCACAGCTGGTACTGATGGCCATATCACACATGCTGCTATAGGGTACGTAGCTCTCTTATCTCCGATCTCTCTACCCTCAGCAAAAAATTTCGGAAATTTTGATAGATGGAAGTTTTCGACGAAGCCTAGGTGGCAAGTGTTCTTCGGGGCGTCACCCTCTAACTTTGGGCACCCGTAACTCTGCTCGCACGCCGAATCTCGTGCCGGGGAAAGGTGTGCGCAATTGGAAAAGCGTTGCACTGCGTCAAGCTTTCCAAAGTGTAAAACGTCCAAAGGCCACGCGGAGCTGAAGGGAGTTGTCAAATGTACTGTTTTGAAAGTAGGGCGATTTGTCCCGCTTGCACGGGAGCATTCACGCGTCACATTGGTTGGGCACAATGTGTGCTGTTTTGTTAAGAAAGTGGTCATGTTGGCTATTGCTAATTTTGGCTTTGCTCCGCCGTCCAACTTCTACGGCAGCTACCTTCTTCTATGAAACTATTTTAAATACGCCACCTGTGAGTTGGATAACTTAAACGGTCGTTACTGATGTTTGCAAAGCTGCGTGATACACCGGCCGCTCGTATTTTACAGATGTTAGTATTAGTATTTGAAGGTATGTTACTCTTATTATGCGTATTCAGCCAGGGTGAACATCACAACAAATCAGTATAAGTAATACTAATGGTTGGCAATTATAGCAAAGGTTGGTATTGATAGTGCCTTCTTCCGCTGCCCACCTACTTTGTTCTCTTTTTCTTTTCTCGCTTAATCATCACGTTTTACTTTCCAGCTCAACTTGTATGCAATAGGTTTTACCCGCAACGACCTTCTGGACAAGCCGTGGTCACGTTAGGTGTCTCCCCCCCCCCCCCCCCCGGTGCATGCCTTCATTTTTATCGCGGATAGGGCTCATTCAGTATTCCCGCGTCGTAGCTTTTCATGCTCGTCGGCTTTTCGTCGTATTTTGCCACCTCATGGCTTTCGCGCTTTTCCAATAGTCAATTTTTAATGCAAGAAAAAGTCTCTATCGTACGAGCACGAGTATGCACTCGGGAGGATTCGAACCCGCGTCATTGACTTCTGTAGGGACGACATTCCCCTACTACTCCACGCCGGACGCCTGCTTTGTTAAGCTTTGTGAATTGAAGTCAAATTTCCGCCTCCAGTCTCCAAGCTCACTACGGCAGCAGTGTAGTAGGTGCTCGTCAGATGCCTACACCAGCTTCCTGTACTCTGCCGTATGTGCTTTGCTTTTCTACTACGCGCCTCATCCTTGTTATCTCTCCTAAAGGACAGCTCATCTCCACCGAACTCGCTATATCGCACTCGTATGTATCCCCTAATCAAACATGCCGTCCAAATATATTAAGATCCATTCCCGCTCCACAAACCCCAGATTTCCTACGTTCGATTTTACACTTGTACCTGGTAGTTGCCTGTACCCCGCCGACCAACTAGTAGTTGGATTTGTCCCCGCCGCCCGCAGCTAGTAGCGAGTGACTAGCCGTGAACTCCAAGCCCGACCCGCATGCCTGTGGTTTTTTCCTGTTAACGCGTTCTACGATATAGGTGGCTTTTTGTGCCTAAGCTATTTTCTTATTGACGGGACTAGCTTAACGCCTTTATAATTGGAAAACCGTTTTTGGGGAAAAATTGCTTGGAATTAGTATAGGGAGGGTTTCCGGGGCTTTAAAAGGGGTAACCAAGAATGTTCGGAATGCCTTGAAGAGTCGTACGAACAACGCCTTCCGCTGACGACCACCACGCCGTCTTCAGCATGCTTCCTGCAGTACACCCCTGACTCTCTGCCCTCGGCTTTGAAGCTTTGATCTCTTCGTGCAGTAGGCAGATGAACAGTGCGTGCTGTGGACGTCCCCGCCATACCATTCTCAGCATGTTGCTTGCGGTACATTCTTGCAAATATATATATATAATATAAATATATATGCCTAGGCCATGGGCTTGCCTAGGCCATGGGCTTTTGGTCACATCGGGGTTGCACTGCTGATTGGGAGTTGATGAAAAAATTGTGTCCGAAGTACAGCAATGCAAAAGGGGTCGAACGGGACGGGTGCGGCATGATTCCAGCTCGTACTGCTGCTGCGCTCACGCTGCTCGTAGACGCTTGAAAATGTCCGCAATCTCACCCGTTTTCTTGGTCGCTGCACATGGTCCCCGATAGGGTTGTATCACCAAAAATGTTCGGAATGTCTTGTTTTACTGTTGTAATATGAACGCTTTTTTTTTACGCCAACGCCATGGTGTCTTGGTCACACCAGGCTGCACTTTCCGTTTGGCCCTGGCCCTATAATAACTTGTTTTGGGTATGGTGTAGAGTCAGTTCCTTACGTGGTTACGAGCCTCAAAACACACACAAATGGTGCAACTTCACCTTGCTGTACCGTGTGTGCCTCTTTTTGTGTGTGCGTGTCGTGTCAAGGTGTCCTTCGCTGCGGCGGGAGAGACGTTCCTGATGTCGCAGCTCTCGGGAGGCCAGAAAGCCGTTGTGGCGCTGGCCCTGATATTTGCCATACAGCGCTGCGACCCCGCCCCCTTCTACCTCTTCGACGAGATCGACCAGGTATGTTGTATTCCGCCTGTCGTCCAGTTTTCCGCCTGTCGTCCTGAGCCGTCCGGGTTTTTTTGTGGGGGGAGAGGGGAGCGCTGGCGATTGTGTTGGCGCTGGCGCTGGCGCTAATGCTGGTGCTGGTGCTAGTGCTGGCGTTTGGTTTGTTGAGTCGATCTTCGATCGATCAATCTGTTCGGGTTTTCTTCTCTTCTTGTTCGATCGGTGGATTGCGAATTGGGTGTTTCCGTTTGTTTAGGTCGCTCGGTTGGTGATGCCTCTCTTCCGGCTCCTGGCCGCTTTTTGTTGTTGTCGTCGTCGTCGTCGTCGTTGTTGTTGTTGTTGTTGTTGTTGTTGTTGGTGGTGGTGGTGGTGGTGGTGGTGGTGGTGGTGTTGTTGGTGGTGGTGGTGTTGCTGTTGGTGGTGGTGGAGGTGGTGGTGGTGGTGCTGCTAGTTGTTGTTGTTGTTGCTGTTGATGTCGTTGTTGCAGTTGATGTGCCCCCCCGACTTGACACCGTTTTGTTTTCGGTATGCGCTCCTCGGGCAGATCACCATCTAGATCATCAGATCATCTAGATAATCTATCTACAGTATATCCTGCATCTGACGTTTTCAGGAGTGCAAGATCTGAATGCAACGAGTGCAGATCCAACCCTGGAGACATGTGCTAGATCATGTAGATCATACGGCTCCCAGCCGGCGACATGAGCTATGGACCATACAGATCTTCGCTGAAATATCTACATCATCAAGTGGGGGTAATAGATAGATCATCTGTCCGACGTGTGGATGTATGGCAAAATCGTTAAGACGCGTGCTGTACGATAGTGGTTTCAATATTTCATTTCCGGCTCACGCGGCTCCTCAACTCAAGCAGTACGCCCCAATAGCGCCTGGCGTTTTGGCACACGCTACAGGTAGAGGTTCACCTTGTTTTTTCTGGATGGCTCCTCGCTTGAGCTCTGCACCTCCCGCCCACCATCCGGTTTTGGTCAAAAGTGAGGGTGCTTTTGTGATGGATCAATCCCATGGACTAACTGTAGGTATACCAATATATACCAATACCAAAAAAAAATAGTGTTTCTGAACAAGAATGGCTTTCCCGACCAGTAAAAATAGTCAGGTTTAACCAGAGAGTGCCGTGATACCTCTTGTCATATTAATAGCACGCGTCGTTCACAACGGTGCCGGTTGGGCGCCTGGGCTATTGGCAGTGATACACATTATTGTTTGTTTTTTTTCAACCATTTCACCCGAATGGCGTCACCAAGGGGCACTTCGACCGGTATTTCGTATGGGGTGGGGCTAGGGTGTGTTTTTGGCATGTGTGTGTGCTGCAGCAGCAGCAGTGCTCCCGCGGGACAAGTTTATTTTTGGCATATGAAGTGTACGTTATGTATACATGTATAGATATGCCTCCGCTGGCTTCTTGCGTGTTTTTCGTTTTATATGGCAAGTAGTGGGCGTGGGGAGAGGAGGAGGGAGGGGTGGGGTGGGGTGGGCGCGGGTTTGTTCCATGATTTTGTACAGTCCCAATAATGTAAAGTCACCCGCCATTGGGGGGTAGTTCGTCGGGTTTGCACTTGAGTATTGCTCGCGGTTGGGTTATGGGTTGTGGAGCTTCTCGAGGAGGGAGGAACCTCAGCATAGTGCTCAAAGTTAAGTTCACCCCTCTGCGCCGTATCATAGCATGCGATGTATGAGCGCCCAAATATTGAAGGTGTGTCTGCTGCAGTAGCAACAGGAGCGGTGCTCTCGTCTCCGGAGGGATGCGTGGAAGCGTTCCGTGATAGCAGTAGGACTTTTTGGCCGAACCCTCTTTTCTGACCGACGCGGCTCTTTGACCGAGGACCTACCCAGTGTCCGTCTGAATGGACGTTTTGAAACACCATTTGTGGTATATACCTTGGCCACGGGGTCGTTGATTGGGTTGACTTTTTTTTTCTCTTGTTAAGTCAGTTTCATAACCTCTTCTAGAGCCCCAAAACCCCTCCCTATACTAATTCCAAGTTATTTGTTCCCAAAAACGGGTTTCCAGCTTTGAAGGGGTTAAGGCAAGCAACAAAATGTATGTAATGAGTACGATCCCCCCCCCCCCCCTCCCCCCCCGCCGTCCCCCCTCCATGCACGTTCGCCCGACGACGTGTTGTCTTTTGCAGGCGCTGGACAGCTCCTACCGAGCGGCGGTCGCGTCTCTCATCCAGCGGCAGGCGCACTCGTCCGAGAACCCGACTCAGTTCATCACGACCACCTTCCGCCCAGAAATGGTCGCGGTCGCCAGTCAGTGCTACGGCATCTCTCACCAAAACAAGGTAGGTCTGGGCTCGCGCTGTCGCTACCGTGGGAGCTGAAGGATATGCCAGCTAGCGCTGGATTGCGAATACACTTTGAGTTAGATTTGGCACACGACCTGTGTATGGCAATACGTGGAAGTGCAGTGAGCTTAAGCTTTACTTTTCTCTTTTTTTTCCGCCGGAGGATTAAAAAAAAAATGTAAAATCAAGCATGCGACGGTAGACGAGAACTTTTTTTTTTTTTTTTTTTGAGACTCCTTACGGTGAGGAGCTCTGTTCCTCTTGTCAACCAAAAACAAGAAGGAAAAAGTTGGAGGGGAAAAAAAAATATTGAGGTGCAACCCGCTAATAGACATATTTTTCGATGGCCTATGATACTTGGGTATGCAAGGGATGAATTTACGAAACAAGAACGACACAATCCGACGATTTGGGGTTAGGGAGCCCCGTCTTGTTCAGAAAAATATTTGTTTAATCGCCGAAAGTGCTACTGAACCTCTGCCGTAGCCCGTGCGTCGCCTGCGATGAGCGAGGCCGTTCATCTATACATCCATGCCGATATCCGACCATCCATCCACCCACGCGTCCATCCACCTACCCATCCATCCACCTACCCATCCATCCACCTACCCATCCATCCACCTACCCACCCCCTCCCGGCCCGACGGACTATGCGAAAAAGCTGAAACTGCGATTTCGTGTAGGGGACCTGGACGTACCAGAAAGGAGATATACCAGTGGTCGGGAGGAGGAGGACGTGGCTAAAAATGTGCCCGTGTGGCACAACAATAGAGTAGGACTCACAAAGTAGGAGAATTTTACATATACAACGAGGAACGAGATGCGTTAGAGGAGGGGATGAGGAAATTAGACGTATGTGACATAGAAGAGTTTGGTAGACTAGCGAGTAGCGAGAAAACGATCGCTATCCCAGGAGATAAATGGTGGCCGAAGACGGCGAAACAGGCGGGGGATGGGATAAGCAAACAGTTTCTATGTAATACATGGAAGAAGCGTAATGAGCGCCCAAATGTTGGAGGTGTCCCTGTTAGGAGTAGGAACGGTGCTCCGTCTCGAAAGGGATGCGGGGTCCATGGTCAAATGACTGATGCAGCAACCAATGAGTACGCCCCCCCCCCCCCCCCCCCCCTCCCTCCCCGCTAACAATGCCTGTCCAAGGTGAGCAACATCCACGTCTTGCCTCGGGAGGAAGCGCTGGGCTTCGTGGCCAACATCATGAACGAGGAAGAAGCTGTGGGGGTTGATCTGCAGCAACCCGCGAGTGCCAAGCGTTCGCGACGGCAGCAGCAGCAACAGGGGGGGGGGCGTAGGGCTAGCGGGGGAGCAGATGATATGGATGTTGATGAGGAGGAGGAGGGGGGGGGGGGGGGGAGGAGGAAGAGGAGGAGGAGGAGGGGGGGGGGAAACGGGCGTCTTCGGGAGGGAAGCAGCGTACGGGGGGGGCGTCGCGGTAGATTTCTAGGAGAAGTAGGTTGCAGTAGCTCGTTGCAGTAGCTTGTGGCTTGCTGTAAGCTTGTGGTGACTTGCAGTAGTACTTGACGCCGCTTGCAGCAGCTTGTAGTAGCTAGTTCTTGCAAATAGCCTGCAGTAGCTTGCAGTAGCTATTGCGGCAGCTTGCAGTAGCTTTTGTGCAGTCGCTTGCAGTCGCTTGCAGTAGCTTACAGCAGGTTTCGTGGAGAAGGGGGTGGCAAGATAGGAGTCATAATAGACGATGGTGGTAGTTATTTTTTCACGTAGTATGGTATCCCTCGCCCCCCCTCTATTTTTTATGAGAAATGTATAGCATCAGCGGTCGACGCATAGTCAACTATATGTGACCACGAAATCTAGACTCCAGGGAAACGAGCTACTGTGAGAACATCATCAAAGGGGTATGGGAGTGCCCCCCTCCCCCCCTCCCTATGTCTCCCCCCCTCCCTATGTATATGTGACAACGGGCTAGAGTTAGGGAAATGGGCTAGTGTGAAAACATTGATCCTTGACGGCTGTCCTTGACATGTGCCCTTGACGAATTTCCTTGACGACTGTCCTTGGCGACTGTCCGTCAAGTCTTTAGAGCGAGAGTAATATTTTGAGTGCGGCGATTCTCTTGACGGCCTCCCTTGACGGCTGTCCTTGATGGCTGTCCTTGACGGATGCCCATCACAAGTTTTTAGGCTTCACATACTATTTTGAGTGTGGGGATTTTATTGACGGCTTACCTTGACGGCTCGTCCGTCACGTCCGTCAAGGGTCAAGAATGCCGTCAACTCAAGATCTTTGCTAGGCAGGGGTAGCTATAAATACAGCATCCAAATGGCAACGGTGTAGGGCGGGGTACTGGTGGAGCCTTTGACTGCCATTTGTTTTTCAGGGGAAAATGTGATGGATACCTGCCGTATTCCTTTTGGTACCCTAACGTTTCCTTACGTTTTCCTCCCAGAGAGTGATACACCTTTCGAGGGAAATAAATCAACAAATGGAGTCGAAGCGGAGTAACAGAGAGTCAAGTCCTCGCGACAAAATGTTTCAGGGGGAGATAGGAAGGTTGGGGTTTGGTAGGGGAGTTCCGACGAGGACAGCTGTCGAGAAAATAGATTAGGGTACTATTTATCATATGGCGGTGATGGAATTGCTACTTGTTTTTACACGGAAGGGGGGGGGGGGGGGCGCACGAAGTTGCTTGTTTTTTTGTGGGGGCGTTTTTGTTTGGGATGGGAGGGAGGGGTTGCTTTGTTTGACGGCAAAACGTGGTTGTTGAGAACGGGTTTTGCATGTTGCGTGAAGACTTTTCCACAGACTGTCGCGTGCGTTTGGAAGGCCCGGGGAGGGTTTGGAGCGTAACCAAGTGGGAGGGGTGACTGAGTTGCCTGTTATCCTTTTTGTTTATTTTGCGCCTGATTGTGTCGCTCGGGTAGGGCTCGCCGGGGACTTTTTGTTGGGCGTGTTGGGTGAGGGTGTTGCGCGTTTTTCCTTGTGTTTTACTTGACTCCTAGCTGTCATAGCTGCGGTATTTGTAAAACTTCATAACATAATATTGTATTTTGAAAAATGTTCAAAAGCTATACTGGGTGCAAGTTTCGCAGTTGTGGTGCGAGTATCTGTACCGAAACCAATGTGGTACTGTATTGGTATTATTTCAGTTCTTCATGCTAGAGATGCAAATCAAGTGGTCACAGACTGTGAAACAGACTACTCAAGAACAATGGATAGTATTATACATCTATCATCTGTATAAAAACGAGCAGGCGGCGTATCACCCACCTTGCAGAGATGAGTACCGACCCTAAATTTGTCGAATTCACAGCTACGCTGACGCTTTTAGAATATTTTTATAAGATACAAGGGCTCCGCATGGGCGCCGGCATTCGCCGGCGCCCATGCTTCGGGTAGGGCAGGGCAGCACTTCGACAACTTGAGGTGTAGCTGTCCGATTTGGCATGCATTGAACTTTAAAGTAATGCCAAGAGTTTAATACGAACATGGGATTATGAAAGTCATGATTTGACAGAAAAAAAACATAATATTATACAACAAAGAAGGCAAGGATAGGCGAAATACACCATGTTAAATGCGCCGTCAAGTAAAAGTTGGCGTCTATCAAACAAAAATACCGAAAATAGTATTATTGAGAACCTGCGTCGCCTCTAGGCGAAACGAAAGAGGCCTTGGCATTAATGAAGAGACTGCACTGCTGTCCCCGTGGCAATGGAGGTTCAAAGTCGACAGGATGCAAAGTCGGTTTGCATCAAAGTCGACATGGGGCCATGTCAGCCGGCGAGGTTTTGGAAGAAGATTGCTTTGTTTGTTACGTGAAGGCTGTCGCATTGATTGGTCTGCGTGGTTGCGGCCGAGGAGAAAAACGAAGAAGAGGAGGGCGATCTCTCGTTGCGTCGGCGTTGTCTAAGATAGGTGCGGGGGTGGCTTTGCTCGTACGGGAGGTTGGCGTAGCGGTTCTTCTCTGTTTTTTCTCGAGAAGGCGGGATATGTGTGTCTGCTATCTTTACTTCGTGGGTGCTTTCACGTTGTCGAGATCGGACGCGTCCCTTCAATACATAATATCCGGAGTGTCTACCATGACGACTGCTGATGGTGCCGTGCGTATTTCCCCAGAGACTGACATATTATTTACTGACTGGTAGAAATAATCAAACCTGGTATACCTTTCTTTGCAACATTTTTTTTTCTTCATCCCATTTATCATCCCCGCACCATTCTCGCGCTCCCTCCCAGTAGTAACTCAGATCCGGGGTCACATAGCGGGCCCTCCTCCTCCCTCCCCACTTCATCACGTGCCCTCATTTTCACCGCGAGGAAAATCGAGCATTTTCTTCCCTCGTCGACTCGCGTCGAATTGTACCTAGCAGGCGCTCTCAGCAGTTGATCTCTTTTTTTTATTGCATTTTTGCAAATTAAGTCATATTTCATCGTGGTGGGTGTCGAACTCAAGGACAACCAAACGTTAGTAGTATTCGAGGGTAAAACCATTAGAAGACCACCGGGGCGGCCGGCTGACAATTGATTAAAACAAAACAGGATCTTTGCATAGACAGAGATCACATTCCCTCCCCCATATTGTATGGTATTACGATGGTTGACGCGATATAGAATAAAGCGCCAAATACCTAAATATCAGCCTACTACGCGGAGTTTTAGATATCATGAACAACGAACGATCGCGACGGCAGAGCACGGCAAAGCATAGCGCTTCGCTCTGCTGAGCTAGCGCTGCGCTGCGGTGCGCTGCTGAGCTGAGCCGCAGGGCACTGCACGGCGCTTCGTTGCTGTGAGCTATAGCGCTGCGATGGGGTGCTGGGCGGTGTGAAGCTGATGAGCCAATCCCAGATCTCAGCCGATGAAGCTTCGCCAACTACAAAACAAATGGTGGTAATCAAAGAAAAGCTAAAGCTGGACCGTTCCGCAACTAATGCACAGGCGGCAAATTATCGGCAAATCAACTTACTAGACAAAAAAAACAGAAAAAATCGCAAAAAGGTTCAAAATCGTGTTGGCAGAAAAACCAAATTTGCAGGGAAGCAGCTGAAAGGTCAAGAAACAGGCAATATTTCAGTTGTTGTTCTCACATCAACTCGCACAATCCAGTCCGTGGTCACAGGAGGACTGGTTCCAGTCACTCTGGAGCAGAGGATATAAGATATTTGCAAATGGACACAGACAGGAAAGCAGAAAATTCAAGGTCAAGAAGAGTACGGGTGGACAGCACACAGACACTCGGTCTAAGCGAAACCCCACCTACCTGCTGGGGGAGCCGTTTGTTGTGTCGTTGCCGACTGGTCTCTCTCGTCACTCCCGCCAACTCCAACCGCTAAGTACTACTACTACTGCTGTTGAAAAAAAAAAACACGAACAAAACTGAAAGCAGCGCTCGAATGCATTCCATCGAGGGCAACATTATTTTCAACCAAGGTCAATCGGTCGTACTCACAGCTGACGTTTTTCAATTTTTCATAAAAACAATGTAAATAAAAGTAAATCAATCATGCTTTTTGCTTCGTACTTTGTGACCTAGTAACACCTCTTTTGAGCGTTTTTTTTCGCGGTGTTGCTTTTCTAACGGCCGGGCGAGCCCCTTCTTCTTGTTCACATACATGACATGTTCATACGAGAAGAAAATAGAGAACGAACGATATTATTATGTATGGTGATTGTAATGGATGGAGTGCCCTCCGTAGAAATATAGTTTATAGATTCGACGTGAAACCATGTCATGGTTGAGGTGAAATCACGTGACATTATTAGATGTCGTCACATTCACGTCAACGCCATCATACATGGGCCATAATGTAGGTGACGATGATGGGACAAGCAGGACGCCCCACATCTCACTACCTGCTCTACCTGCTCTACGTGCTCTACCCTGCCCTATCGTGCCTAGGCCTGTTTTGTGTGTCTTTTAAAGTTTAATGTAAAGGAAATAATGTGTAAGCTTTTGAGTCTATCCAGCGAGCCATGAGGAGAGACCAAACAAGGGCACCGGAACCCATGAGGAGCACGCTTCCCAACACCGACCAACCACGCATCCCCCACTCGGGGTACCAGAGAAAAGTTCTTGAACTGCACACATACACATAATAAGAGCATACAGTACAATAGTACACTAGTATAAGGTTGGTATTGTATTGTACTGGTATATACGTTAATACACGGTGTATAGTAGTAGTAGTGTATTACATAATAATACAGTAGTAGTATGATAATAGTGGATTTTAATAGTTTCGCCTGAGACTGCTGCTGTGTCTTATTTTTTTTTTAGATAGATTGGTTGGCGCCAGCTTCGTAGCTATGTATATAGACTATACAAACACAAGAAAAATACAACTACTACTTTTAAATTACCGTGTATAAACGTATAGTCTATATATCAGTACAATACCAACCTTATACTACTGTACTATGGTATGCTCTATGTGTATGTATGCAGTTCAAGAACTTTTCTCTGTCCAAGGCTCGCACAGTTCAATCAAGAGCCTCTTGCCAGCCACAGGCAACGAACGTTAAAGAAACGGAAAACATACCGTCAGATCGTATAATACTTCTCATCAAAATAGTGCGAAACGGTTATTTGCACAGCAAAATTTCTCGCTGAAAGGACGTCGATTTTACGCCCCCCGAGACCCCCGGTTTAGTAGATCTGATGCACGAGGGGGGTTTCCGCCGAGGTCGGGGCTGCGCATTATTAGAGGTTACGGTTGGGTCGGGTTGGCCACAGCGAGCGGTGGTAGACTACAACTACTGTAACAGTAGTAGTAGTATTGATAACTTTTTAAAAGATGCTTCCAAGGCAATCACCATAATAATATTGTTCGTTTCTCTATTTTCTTCTCGACGTATTGTATGAAGATGTCATGTACGTGTACAAGAAGGGGCTCGCTCGGCCGTTAGAAAAGCAACACAGCCAGAAAAAAACGTTCAAAAAAAAGTGTTACTTAGGTTACAAAGCACGAAGAAAAAAGCACGATTGATTTATTATTGTCTTCTTGCTTGTGGTTTTGGACTGTTTCTCTCAACAAATCAAATCACTGCTTGAACAGTAGAAGTAGTAAGTAGTAGGAGTAGTAACAGTAGCAGTAGTAGTAGTAGTAGTAGTAGTAGTAGTGGTAGTAGTAGTAGTAGTAGTAGTAGTAGTAGTAGCAGTAGTAGTAGTAGGTAGTAGTACGGTACTACTGTCCAGCCGAGATCGCAGGAGGAGCTTTTTTCACTCCTGGGTGCAGACTCTGAACAAGCCGTGGCCTGCAGCGCAGCAGTAGTGCATTATTCCTACGTTTGCCGTCCTCTTCGTGTTTCTTCCACACCGGTCGTACGTGGATCGTAGAGATGTTGGATTTTGGATATTATTGGATATTTTGGACGTTGGGCATTTTCTCGGATATTCGGACGAAACCGTAAAACATGTTTCGGTTCGCACCACGTCGCCGTCGACCATTACTAAACACGCCGATTGCTGTAGTTTTTGAACGACACTTGCTGTTGCGCTATGTAAGTATGCGCCGCCGCCGTCCAAACTACGACGAACTAAGCAGCAAAAACAAACGGCGGAGTGGGAGGGGTGGGCTCGGGCTTTATCACGACGAGCATTTAACGCCCCTCGTAGTACGTGATGATGCCAGGAAGGGTGGCGACAGCGGCCGCACTGCTGGTGCTCGGGCTTTGCACAGCACCCAAGACCTATTTTGTTGCTGGTCAACCCTGCTCGCCAAACCTCTGCAGCGGACACGGCTCCTGCGAGTCCTCCGCCGACGGCTCCACCTCCGCGCGACAGTGCAGCTGCAACTCGGGATGGACAGGGGCCGACTGCAGCCTCATGACTTGCCCTTACGGGTCGGCCTGGTCCGATATAGCTGTTGGAACGGACGACGCACATAACCCAGCGGAGTGTTCGAATCGCGGAGCGTGTGACCGCGCTCATGGAGTATGCGTGTGCGATCCCGGGTTCGAGGGGCAGGCGTGTGGGCGGAGGGTGTGTCCCAGCAATTGCGAGAATCACGGGAGATGTCAAAGTATGTCCTACTTTTCTTCTGTCCAGGATGCAGGGGAAGGGGTGGTGTATGCCTATGAGAGTCTCTGGGATGCGGGCATGATGTACGGGTGCAATTGTGATGCAGGGTACTCTGGCCCGTCGTGTGGGCTGCGGGAGTGCGCTGTCGGTGACGATCCGCTTACTGGGACTGATGAGGTGCAGTACAGAGTCTACAACAGCTGTAGTACTCGCAGGTCTACAGCTGTAGGCGTAGCAACGGTAGTCCGCATTTCTGACTAGTAGTGCAATACTATGGCATGAACTACGATAAGAGATGCTCCAGCGTGGGGTGAACGAAGCATACGAAGAACATGAGCTGCCGACGTTAGGGTCAACTTGATCACTGCCATGCTTAGTCTATATACGAGTACGAGCATTTTAAAGTAGTACCCGTACGGCATACGAGACTCATCACATTTCTGACTGCTACTATTGAAATAAACGTAACATCAGCCGCCGACGTACCCGCAACGTCAACTTACCATGATACGAGTACGCTATTAATACCTGATATATTGATAGTGTACATACTACGGCCTACGAGTATGGCTATGTATCGGCTGCCGCGCACTGTAATACGGGTGAGCGTTTGCATTGAAGGTGTGTTTCGGGCTATTTGCCGTTTATTATTAGTCCACGCTTGTTTCGCTTTCTTACCGTGTGCACGTGACAAGCGTTCCTGCTTTGGGGACACGGCTAATCTAATGCATAAAATCCTTTTGCACAGAAAGCAAAAATGCAACGCGTCGATGAGGCTGAAAATAAAATGTAGACTACTATTAGTCTATTAATAGTCTAATGTTGCGATGTTTTTTCGTTTAAAACAAAAACAGGATCCAGACGGCGAGCAGTACAACGAGCAGCAACAGCTAACCTGCGCCGCAACAGGCGGATCCTTCACGCTAACCTTCCGCGGCTTCACAACGGACGCCATATCCTACTCCGCCTCATCCGAGGACATCGTCGCCGCCCTCCAAAACCTCCCCAGCCTCTACGGCGCCTACGACACCGCCGTTAGCGTCCAATTCTCCTCCTCGAGTACCCAGGCAGCGTGCACGTCCGGAGGACATTCGTGGACGATCGAGTTCTTGCAAGATTTCGGGGATCTGCCGCTGTTGGTCGCGGGGGTGTCGAAGCTAACGCATTCGACGTCGGGGGTATCGGCGAGCGTTGATGTGGAGGAAGCGGTGACGGGGACGAAAGAGAGCTTGGACTGCTCGGGGAGGGGATTGTGCGACACGGACGATCGGCTGTGCACGTGCGAGACCGAGTTTGACACCAGTAATGGCTACAATGAGGAGGTAAATGTTAAATTACTTTTTATGACGCGGGGCCAGGGCCGCTCTGTATGTAGTGGAACATGCATTGGGCTGGCGTAGTATCATCGTATGCTCGAGGACATAAGGTGCGGTCGTTTTCCGCCTTCCAGCCTGTTTGCCATCACCGCCCGGTTTCTCGTCTTTTTTTCACACACCAACAAAAATCGCAAGAGAATTTTGCGATATCGTTCGGAAAAATCCTGACAAAAAATGCTAGCGCTGCCGCATGCGTTCTTCCTTGTTTTGAGGGTGTTGCCATGTTTAACCGGGGGAGCGCACTGCAGTGCCAACTCCAATCAAACGTTTCCCTATACACAGCAGTACACAATACTCGTGCGATACACCGATAGCCAAACACATGCCGGATGTGATGACCGCTTACATTAGAATCACTTCAGTATGCACTTCACTGTTCGAACACGGTATATTACTACTGTATTCCGCGACTAAAAAATACTGGCTTCGACAACTACTACTTCTGCAGCCCAGCGGCGGCGGGGAGACTGCGGCTACATCGTTATTGGGCTATTCCTTATTGGTGATTCTATGCTGTACTTCTTCTGCCATCCAGGGAGCGGCGGAAGGACTGCAAGCTCATCGTCGACGCAGTCGCCCACTGCCCCGGTGAAAGCCCACGCTCCGGATACGGCGTATTGCGCAGGGTAATCCAATTTTCTTAACGCCCCCCCCGCAACAACTTTTAACCTGACGTTCTTGTTATTGGTGACCCATTTCTTAGTCGTGAATCTCTGCTGTACGTCTACGTCTTCTGTTCCCCAGGGGCGACGGGGAGACTGTGGGTTCATCGTCGATGCCGTAACCCACTGCCCCGGCGAGATATCATGCTCCGGGCACGGGGTCTGCGCGGGGTCTCCGACATACACTTGCTCTTGCAGCGATGGCTGGCAAGGAGCCGACTGCTCCCTCAAAACCTGCCCTTTCGGAAAGTCCTGGTTTATGCGGCCCACCGCCGAGGATGTTGCCCACCTAACGCGAACGGAGTGCTCCGACATGGGCGTTTGTGACCGCGTAACCGGAGAATGCGCGTGCGTAGATGGCTTTGAGGGGTCTGCGTGCGATCGGATGTCGTGTCCCGGGACGGGTACGGATACAGGGGACGCTGGGTCTACAGACGACGGGGGAACGCTTGCCGCGGCTTCGACCGCGTGTAGCGCGCACGGGCAGTGCGTGACGATGGCCATGCTCGCGTCCGCAGCGGACGACAATGGGGATGCCGTGGAGTATACATACGGGGGAACGCCGAATGACGCTGCGACGTGGGACCATGACATGGTGCAGGGCTGTCTTTGCGATGACGGTTACGAGGGGCATGATTGTTCTCTCCGGAGTTGCCCTTACGGGGATGACCCGGACACGCATTATCAGGACAACGAGATCCAGGAGGTGGAGTGCCTTGATGCGGACGAAGATGGGCAGGTTGTTCTTACGTTTCGACAGGCGGAGACGACTGCCCTTGAGGTTACGGCTACTGAGGTGGGTGGGTGGGTGGGTGGGTGGGTGGGTGGGTGGGTGGGTGGGTGGGTGGGTGGGTGGGTGGGTCGTTTTTTCTTCTTCTGGGGTTTCATGAAGGAGCAAGCCAAACTACCGGAGAAATCTTCGTTCTCGACCCATTTGCTGTTTGTCCGACGGAGAGGACCTCTCCTTAGCTGCGAAGTAACTACCGAATCCAGCTGCAATCCCGTTTTATTTTTATGATCTGTTACTTTTGTTGTTGTTTGCGGAGCGCAAGAATAGTTGATCTCAAAAGAAAACTCGGGGTCTTGGGGGGGAGTAGCAAAGAGCTCTTCCATGTTAGAAACTGAAAAGAAACAGCTAACCCCCTCCTACAGTAGAGTCAACCCGCGCTAAGGGCGCAGCAGATTCTAAGAAATTGCTGAGCTTCTAGCACGAGGAGCTAGCCCAAAATCTCGCTCGAAACATGCCTTCGAAGACATTCGCTCGCGCGCAACCCGACCAACATCTCTATGCGCTAATCCTTATTCATATACCAGACTAGTAACAGAATCAGACTAACCGATAGTTCCACACTCGAGGGGCTCAATCGTGGCACTAACATTAACATTAACAACTGCAGCCCCTACCGTATGACGACTCCGTAGCATGTCTCGAGCGCTGCTTAAGGGGTACGATATGTGTCATCATCGTCTTGCCTGCATGTGCCCGCCTGCCTGCCTGCCTGCCTGCCTGCCCTGGTTAGGGTATTGTGGTATAATACGCGTGTTGGACGCATTTTGAACATCTCAGACAGTGATGTAGCGGTGTAAAAGGTTCTCCTGCGGCGGGATGTGGTTGTGCTTGAACTCCCGAGGGGTGTCGCAAGTTGAGACAAGGGGGGAAACAGACGTTCCTACGAGACTACAACCAGGCATAACGTAAAAAAAACTCTTGAAAACGTAAACGAAAGAAAAGAAAAGAAAAAAAAGTTAGCCACCGTGCAATTAACCGGGCATGTAGCACCGACCGAACGAGAAAACAGTTTAGTCTATACAGGTGCCAAAAGTACCTAATTGTGTTTTTGGAGATATATGGGAGTAGTAGTGTGTTTTTTTTGTCGGGCGACGACTACGATTCTCGATGTTAAGGTCACCGAAGTGAGCGGGTGGTTGGGGCCTTTTATGTTCTGAGGCTGTGACCTGGGTGGTTCGGCGTGTGAGTTCTCACTGCTGTTGTTTGGATAGGAGTGGTATACGGGAGTGGGGGCTATCGCCGTCGTTCTTTTTTTAAAATTATATATCACGTTCACATTCCAACCTCTGGACAAGCCGTGGGTGCGTGCCTTCATTTTTATCGCGCGAAGGGTTCCGTGTTTCCACCGCTTGTCCGTTTTTCATCGAACTTTGCTATCTCGCACACATTTGCCTGCCTGAGGGTACGAGTAGCCTTGTGCACAAGACCCGCGGCGTTTACAGAAAATTCCGACTGAATATGTCACGCACCATATCCCGCGCCCCTCACCGTGCCAGGAGGAAGTGGAAGCCGCGCTGGAGGCGTTATCCACCCTAACGGATGTAACCGTCACATGCGACCACGGCGTGCTGTGCAACACCACCATAGCTTCCACGTGTTCCGTCGAGTTTCTGACCGAGCTCGGTGATGTGCCCCTAGTTACTGCTTCGGTTTCGAACGTCGACTCCGTTTCCATTACGGAGTACCAGGTGTGTGAAGGGGGGGCGGAGGAGAGGGGAAGAGGGAGAAAGAAAGGGGAGGGTGAGAGGAGGGAGGGGGGGGGGAGGGGGGGCACTGAAATTTATTTGCGCATCTACAGTTCCTGATCAAGGTTAGTGGTGTGCCCATAGTTTCCACTTCGATTCCGACTGTCGACTCTGTCGCCATTGCGGGGTATCAGATGGATGGGCGGGTGGTTGGGTAGTCGAGGGGGGGGTGGCGGGGGCGGAACGGGGTCGGGGGGGGCGGGAGCTGGCGAGGGGGGGGGAGGGCGGGGGGGGGGGGAGGCGGGAGGAGGGCGGGGGAGGGGGAGAATAGCGATGCTGGGCGGTGGCGAGATGGGGAGGAACGGGGGAGTGAGAGAGCGGGGCGAGAGGTGAGAGAGGGGGAGAGGGGAGGGGAGGTTTAGGGGGGCGTATGGGGACGGGGAGTTGAATCTGAGTGCACGATTAAAGTGGCGGGGCCATCGGCTTGAGCTTCCCGATTGGACTCAGCGGTTGCTGTGCCCCCACTTCAATCGCGTTGTCCAATCTTGACTGGCGGCTTTTTTTCTACGCCCGCGACGCTAGGCTGGGAGCAAGGAGTGGATGGAGTGCAGTCACAAGGGGCTGTGCGATTTTACCACGGGTACGTGCGAATGCTTCCCAGGCTACGGTAGCAGCGACGGACAGAACGGCAAGGGGGCGCTCGGCGACTGCGGGTGAGCGACACCGCTTGCCCCTTATTGTGACTGTGTTTGCTCTTCCGACAGCGTGTTATCATGAGCTTTAAAGTCGAGCACTCGCGAACATTCCCGGAAAGAAGGACAGCACCAAACAGAAAACAAAAAAATTATCACAAACTACAGAGAGCCCTGTGTGCGTATAAGGCTACCTTCCTTGTGTGCCTGCTTCCAAACTAACATCGATCTACTCCACCTGTTGCATCTTCCGAGGTTGTTGTTGGCGCACATAAAACCAACGGCTTTTTTGGTCGTCAAATACAACATAAAGCTGGTCGCGTTGTTAAAAAAAAACGACCCCTGTTTGCCGAACACAAGACGACCACTCCGCATCCCCCCCCCCTCGGCAAAAGCGCTGCGGCGGATCGGAACGCACCCGCCCGCACTCTCAACGGGCCGCACGCACCGTTGTTGATTCGCTCGGCTCAGGCGGGTAAAAATTGGATTCCATTCACGAGTAGCCCAGTGGACTAGATATAACACTGCAGTAACAAAGTGGCGTCGCTGGGAGAGTGGCATAAGCTTTACCCTATAACACGGATGAAAGCACACCCCGGTGATAAATTATTAACCTGTAGTTATAATGTCATCGGGGATGATTTTTTAGGGGGGGTGTGGTATTTAGCGTACCCCCGGTGATAAACACCATTCACGGAAGCCCGTCTGCTTGGGAGTGTGATAACGATGGGTTGCGATAACGAGGGGGTGTAATAACGGGACGTCGGTTGTGAACGAGTGAGAACAGACTCACCCAGGTGACGGGGGGGGTGATAACAAGGGGGTGGGCTAACGGTATCTTTGATTGCTATGGAGCGTGAGCGGACTCCGGCAGACTGCAGGGGGTGTGAGTGGCTGGCAATTCTGGAGCTGCTGCCGGGGTCTCAGGCCTTGCGGCTGAAGTGTTGGGCGCTGTTGCCAGAGCTCTTTGCGGCTGAAGTGTTGGGCGCTGTTGCCAGAGCTCTTTGCGCTTCGGGGTTTGATCCACGGCAGGAGAGGCAGTACCAGCATCGGTACCGGTAGGCCGGGTGGACCAGGAAAAATCGACGGGATCCCGCCTCGAGGCGCGGCAGCAACAGGTACTGGTGGGATCCGATTGGCCCACTGTGATAGGGAGCAGCAATTGCCTCCATGCTGGTATCGGTATCCATACCGGTGCGTGCGTGTTGTGAGTGAATGGTGTCCACCGGGTGGGTGGGATGTTTTGGAGGTTGATACGTTTTCAGGCGTACGTGCGAAGGGGGGGTGCTATTTCCGGTGATACCATGAAGGTCGAAAAAAATTACAAAAAAATATAGCTTCGAGTGTGCTTTTGTAGGAGGGTGTGCTATGCAAGGGAGGTGTGCCATCATCCGTGTTATACGGTAGTTTGGGGTGTTTTGGGTATGTATTTGATGAACCTTTCACCAGTAGTCCAACGGACTAGTACCCTCTAGCACGGTCACAAATGGCGTCGTCGGCAGGACACGAATCTGACCCAACGAATAGTTGTAGTCCCTTAACAAACGGCGTCGTCGACCTGACACGAAACTAGCCCAACGGATTGACGTATACCTGGTATTACCTTACCAAATGGCGTCGTCGACAGGACGCGAACACGAACCTAGCCCAACGGACTACTACCTTAACAAATGGCGCCATCGACAGGACACAACGCTAGATTAACGGACTTATACCACGATCTAACAAATGGCGTCGTCGGCGTGACGCGAGGCCGAGTTCAACGGACCTATGTGCAATACCTTAACAAACGGCGTCGTCGACAGGACACGAACATGACCCTAGCCCAACATACTAATACATAAACAATTGGCATCGTCGAGAGGACACGAACCTAGTCCAACAGACTAACACCTTAACAACGGGCGTCATCGGCAGGACGCAAGCCTAGCCCAACGGACTAATGCCATAACATTTGGCGTCGATGCCGTGCGACCGTGCAGGTACATCTTGCCGTTCAGCGGCGGCCTTTCGGAGGCCGGCGCCGACGGTCCGGTGAGCAGATATCCCGCGACCACGACGGGAACGACGGGTAATGCAGCCGACGAGCTCACGGATCGTCTGGCCCAGCTCAAGGCCATGCAGGAGGAGGCCAACCACATCCCGAGTTGATCATCGAGACGATTTATCACGGGTAGATCAGTGCACACGTGGCTCACGGGGAGATAATTTTAAGAATTTAGTCTTCTGTTCTCCCTCCCGGGAAAAAATTGAAGCTCCTTTTCAAACGAAAATCATTCTCGTACCTGGTCGTAAAAAGGAGTTTTGAAGCACCCTATTTGATGCACCCTTTTCGAAGCACCTTGCGAACAATCAATCGCTCTCCGCTACCAAACCCCCCGCGTTTTTTTCTTTCAATCGCCTACTCTCGTCGCGCCCGCACCCACACAACTCGCGCACGCAATGTCTGCCACGGCGAAAGCATCGCATCGGCGCTACTCTCAGCTTCTGGCACCCGCTAGGACTGTCAAACGAAACACATGCTTCATGTATCTTCTGGTTGTCATCTACGAGCACGATCTAGGTCCCGTCGAATTCTGGTCTCGACTCGTCGTTTTCAATATCTTCGACGCGACCTAAAAATATCACCATACGGTGATGGTCGGGAGGGTTAAGCAGGGTCTGATAGTTTTCCTCGCTTCGGTCCGTATCGTGCCAACTAGCAGACGGCTGTAACAAAAGCACACAGCAGTTCTGTGTTGTGCCAAATTAGTGGTGACGGCGACAAACAACTCACCCTCACGGCGCGGGCAGTCCTTTCCTTTTTCTGTGCTAGTTCCTCCTGGTTTCAAGACGACGTTCAGGGATGTGACGCTTGTACAAACGTTGCGGTTTGCGCGGTCCCGGCTGATCGGGTTCCTACTGCTGCTGGTGCTGCTGGTGCTGCTGCCGTAGGAGTTGTTCACACCTATCGCCTGAGAGCAAGCCCCTTGCCTTTTTTTGTTGTTGTCTATTTTCCAGCTCTTCGTGCTCCACACTGGCTGAGCTGGGCTATCTTGCGACGCGCGGCATAGATGAGCTCCGCATACCTAACCATTGCAAGCCACGTGGCGCCACATTATCGCCCGGCGAGCCGACCTTGTGCACGTAGCTGGTGTACAGATAGATGTGGTTGAATTCCTTCCGAAGCCTCAAATAATTATGCGCATGTTTTTTTTCGGTTAGTTTACGATCGATCGTATTCTCCAAATTTCTGTATCCAAAAACACAACGGTTGGTTCTCCCGATAGCGCCGGTATGCGCCAGCCCAATATGCCGGCACTATTCTGGGCACCGGCACTATTAGGAAATGGATACTACAAGGTATATACACGATAGAGAGTTCCAGTCGTGGCAAGCGATTTGACCGGCACCATAGAGAGCCGTGGCACTATTCAACCGGCATACTATTGGGAGCCCCCCACTGTACAAATACGCGGATGGATCGGATCGGAACGACGATGGAACGTGTCCTTGTGGGATCAGCTTGGCGTAGATTGTGGGTTTCTCGCGAGAGCAGGGCGGTCGAAGCTTAACGGCATGGGATCAGGGTAGCGGGAGCAGGGCGGTTGACAGGACAGTCAGTAAAACAAAATATCGTGAAACGCGGCGGTACACTCATTTCTGAAACGTATTTCTTTTTATGGTTGGTACTGGTGGACCTCGCCATTATTAAGGTAGCCAAACTACACTATACAGACGCTCGATTCCGTCTCCTTCTGGTTCAGCGCAGCAAATTGGAGCAGACGCTCGCTGCCCCATGCTCGGCAAGGATACCAAACTTTTGCATGCATTCGCAGCCCACTGCTCGATTAGGGTAGCAAAATTCACCGGGGTTGGCTTGAATATAGGAGACTTTTTAACTCTATTGATGGTTAACAGTCTGCGGAAAAATCGACTGCCATTTTTTAAGTGCCGGAGCCCAAATCCCGACAAGCTCATTTGCTGTCTTCTCATCTAACTTTCGCATCTGTTTTTTATTCCTTTGTTTACGTGGACTCAACCAAGGACGCAGCTCTCGGGCGTGACAATGTCCCCTATTTCATATACCCTTGCTTTGTCCATGGAGGTAAAATATGGCAGACGCTCGACGCCTTCTTCCCTTTCAGGGAAGCAAAACAATGGTAATAGACGCTCGCTGCTTCCTTCCGTTCCAAGGTAGCAAACTACGAAGTATACTACGATATTAATAATCAGACGCTCGTTGCTCTCTCCTCGTCTCCGGTACAACGTTGTACTAGACCCTCGCATGTCCTCTTCCCTCGTGTAAGTAGAAAATATATTACAAAAGGCGATCGTTGTTTTTTCCTTTCACAGGGTGGAAACATTATAATCTCGCGATGCTCGCTGCCCCCTCTCCCCGGACAACAACTCACAGCAGTAGACGCTGGCTGCCCTCATTTCGCGGCTAATATGATAGGAGACGGCGCCTTTAGCCGTTGACCGATGGCAATTTTCTGCTAGTTTGCCTTGACTAACGCCAAACTACTAGGTTTTGGTGAGGGACGACCTTGACCGACGGCACTTTTCCAGTAATTTACCTTGACTAATGCCAAACTACTAGGTTTTAGTGTGGAACGGCCTTGACCCACGGGCAATTTTCCAGTCATTTACCTTAACTGACGCCACACTACTAGGTTTTATTTGGGGAACGATCGATTTGACACCCTTGATTGACCGCTGAACGTTTTCCCATGATTGGTCGTCTCCTTGGACATCTTTACTTCGCAGAGGATAGCAAATTATATCAGACGCTCGCGCTGCCCTCTCCTCCTCCAAGTTGACCAACTATTTCAATAGCCGCACGGACACCGGCATGACACCTCGCTTTCCCAATCCCATGCTCGTCCAGTGCCCCGATTCCAAGTCACCAAGGAAGTCATACTACAATCCGACTGTGGGTACTTATAAAACGCGGTCGCTCACCTTCCCTGTCTCCCCACGCCGTTTCACTCTCGCCAACGAATACATGCTGCACAGACCGATCGATCACGGGCAGCTAAAACACGCGTCCCCTCACCCCCCTCCCCCCTGCCCTCCCGCCCACTTCCTGGAAACCCCTCTGGTCGAAAACCTGGCGTCACCTCTTTACTAACAAAAAATGTACCACGATGGATAGAAATATAAGGACCGTGATGTTATGCATATTCAAACCCAAACGGTTCTTGTATTTCAGTCCAGAGGTGTATACTCCACCGCCACCGACTCGTTCCCAACGTACGATGCATAGCATTCACACCCCGTACACGAGAACATCGGCGAACGAAACTTACAAAAGTAGACACGGGATGTGTATGCATCCGTTCGGATGGTGTACCAATAATACTACAGTAACGCAGTATTGTTTAAAAAAAACGAAAAAACAGAACAAGCGTGGAGCCAAAAAAAAAAACGAGCTTTTAACAGCACGCACTTGTTTAGGACAAACTACTTGGAGCTAGTGTGGGATCATTATTGCAACTCTAAAGAGGTTTTTAACCCTTCAACCACCGCAACACTATCCTTCTCTCGTTCCCAGTAGTTTGTCGCAAAAAAAAACGAGGATGCCTTTCTAAACCGATCACGAGTATACCCTCTTTGACACCTCAGAGGAAAACAAATTGACCACGAAAACTGACGACTTCGGCATCCGCCATTGCCGGTTAGCGAAGATAAAATTGGTGTCCGGACGACAACAACAAATGCAAAGACTCGTACGGGACGGGCGCAGGCAGCATGATCCTACTCGTACGGCTGCACGTTCACGCTATGTACTGGCAAAAACTTGAAAATGTCGAAACCGTCGATTTTTCGGTCGCTATACTATAATCAAGATACAACCAAGTCCCAAAAGGGTTATAACCGGCGGAAAGCGGCATGGAGCAATAAAAACACGCCTCCGCAACCTCAAGTCGGTTGTGAAATAACTCGCTGCGCCCGTACTGATCGCGAAAGCACGCGCCTTGAAACACGACACAAAAAACAGCGATCGAGTTCTACACTACTGTACACGACGGCGCACCGATCGCGATTACGGTTGCGCGATTAACCGTGAGGGCTATTACTCGTCAGGAGTAGGTTATTACCCGTCGGGGTTGTTTACCAATCGGGGTGAATTCCCGTCAGGGCTGGATCATTACCCGGTGTCAGGGTTAGGTTATTACCCGTCAGAGATATTACCCATCGCGGTTATTTCCCGTCAGGGTTGGGTTATCACCCGTCGGGGTTATTTCGCGGCGGAGTTATTTCCCGTCAGGGTTGGGTTGTTACCCGTCAAGGATGGAGGAGGAAAACACTACCGCCGTCGGTAGAGCGCAACAGAAATTCTGTCCCAAACGCCTGCTATGCTATGCCACGCTACGCAACGGCTACGCTACATTACGGTAAGCTACGGTAAGTTACGCTAAGCTTCGCAACGATGAGCTGCACTAAGCTAAACTATGCGCTGTGCGAGCGACAATCGCTTTCTTGAATGCACCGGATAAATGCTCCCTGCCTGCTACGCTACACTGCCGCCACGCGCGACGCAGGCGACACCCGCCATTTTGGAATGCAGCGGATTAATGCTCCCGACATGAAAATTGACGGAGTCCAAATCCCACACACAATGAAAACTTGACAAACCACACCGAGTGACCCACGCGGTGCCAAACCATAAACTCTACCCTGCGTCGCCCTCTTGATGCCAAGACGATAGCGACAGAAAACATACGTATCGCGTTGAAACATTCCGCGTCGCCCCGTGACCAGACTAGCATACAGCAGAAAATGCGCGTCAAAAAGGGACGAAGGCATGAATGCAAAAAGAAACACACACATAAAAAGGAGCGAACATACCTACCGGTCCCCTCCTGTGTGCGGCAGGCGAAATAACGGGAAGGAAAAAAAAAAGAGTGAACACACCTCCCCTTATTCCCATCCTGCGTGCCTCTTGCTGGCGCGCGCTAAAGCAAACCATTCCGGGAAGGCAAAACATCGCAGCAAAAAAGAGACGTCCATCTCACAACTATCAACACACGGGATGTTTCAAGCCAACAGGACAAGCATACACCTCAGCGCAAGGCGCAAACGCAGGCAGCACCCCAAAGGAACCGAACCGCCGTGATAATTATGTACTCTCCCCCCCCCCCCTCCCCTCGATCTCTTTAGACCTGTTTGGAACTCCATACAAAAAGAACGTCGAAAAAAAATGACGATCACAACATAAATCATACGGTTCAGCTCAGGCCCTTGGGTTAAGGAACGTGCCCGACTCGCAATGTAAGGAGCTCCTGCGAAGCACGTGCGGCATGGTAGTAGGATGCTCGTCCTGCTTGCTGCACGCCCTTCCCACTAAAAGTACACGCTTGAGAAGATTGCAATCCTCGTTTGCTTGGTCGCTATACATGGGGTCCCAAACGGATTGCCGCCCTCCCCTCGACCGCCTCTTTCAACCCCCTCCTCTCCTCCGCGCAGCTCCCTTCCGTCTTTCTCCACAGCAACATTTTTTTTTTGTAAATGTCGCCGCGCATTGCCGAAAAGGGTTCGTCACGCGCGCGTTTTTCACCGGGTACTGGGCAGGAGCACCATGATAGCAAATATGCCAGGAAATCACGGTTTGGCCCCCTGGCTGACCGTCCCTCCCTCCTATTAATAGTATACTTCGAAGTATGAAAGTAGAAGACCGTGGTTTGACTGCATGAGTGACGGACCTTGACTAACCGCCCTCCCACATTAAAATCAGCATACTATGCTTGGAGACCGCAGTTTGACGGCTTGACTGACCGCCTCCAAAACTAAAATTAGCCTACCCTTGGAGATCTCAGTTTGACCCCCGAACTGATCCGCTCCCTACACAAAAACAGTAAGTTTACTTCACGCCGCGAGATCGCAGTTTGACCAATGTGACTGACCGCCCCCCCTACATAAAGCAATACATTGAGACCAACGAAGCATTTGACGCGCTCGAAAAGACCGGTATCCTACTAACAGCATCTTTGCCTAGTAGTCGGGCATGCTTGGGATAGGCTGGGGTACGGTACCTCAGCAGTGGTCGTCCGAGCCATCGGTTCGAGAAGGGTGACAAAAGTCAAACATGCCGCAAAAAGTTCTCAAAAGCGCTCGCCAGAAACCCTCTAGACCCCCCGGCTCCTCCGCCACCGGACCCCAACTCTCCGCCGAGTTAGCCCCCCCCTTCCCCCCCCCTCGAAACTGGTCAGACATGCAGCCGACCTGGCCGCGGTCCAGCAGAGGAACAGTTTCTTCCACCGCTTCATCCGTCGCCATCGTTACCCCGCTGACGGGAGCACATTCACCTCTCCCACCCACTTCCTGAATCGACCGCGTTTGCGGGGGAGGCATGCCTCTCTGAAGGGCTTTGCTGCTCGCGACGAGTGCACTAACCCCGGAAAACCCATCGCCCCCCGCCGCCGCCGCCGCCATCTTAGACGAAGATGATGGTCTTCCAACCCAAGCGTTCACAACATCGTCCTCGAGGTCACTCCCTACGGCTGTGGGAGCGGGCGAGCAGGTGAACCCAGGGGAAGAAGAGTAGTCTCCTCCGGCACCCTTGTCGGCCTCCTCGCCACGCCGAAGAGTAATCCACAAGGACAGGTCTGACGCACCCCCATCTCCCGTCGGCGTGCCTAGGCGAAGCTTGGTCCCTTCCCCGGCCTCCTTTCCCACCGGACAGCGGGCGGAAGAAGACTCCGTCGAAACTTCACGGCTGCGGCTGACGCTGCCGCCTCTGCTACCGCCGCCGGCATCACCGCCACTACCACCGTCACCACCACCGGCACCACCACCACGACCACCGGCACCGTCATCACCCCCACCAACCCCACCCTCACCGCTACCACCACCACCATCACCGTGCGCGGCGACAGGCAGAGTATTCACTCCAGGCGGTGCGTGCGCGCTGCTAAACGACACCCGATCACCCCGCACAGGCGACAATCGCGACCCAGCCGCTTCCGCCACCATTGTCGACGCGGCAAAATCACCCCCCCCCACGGCTCCACTCTCTTCTTTTCCGACCACTCCGTCCCCAACGCGACCTAATCGCCGGCCACCGTTGGTGACGCAACGGGGGCTTAACCCTCGCCCCCTGGAGAACGAAGTGCCTTGGAGAGGGGAAGGCAAGTCAGCGGGACTTGGCGGCTCTTCGGCGCCTTCGGGGGAGGAGACACCGCCTCGGGCATCGTCGGGGTTCTGTGAGAGAGGGAAAGGGGCGAAGAGGAGGGAAGGAGGGGGGAAAATGGCAAAGACATATGGTGTTAAATGACGAAAAAAACACCGACAAAACCAACAACATCGACAATAACAACAACAACGGCAACAAAAACAACAACAACAATAATAACGGCAACAACATCGGCAACAACAAAAACAACAACAGCAACAACAACAACAACAATAACAACACTCTTACCAATAAACTCCTTGCCCCTACCCCAACGACCAATACCACCCTACGACCCCCCCCCCTATCACCTTCCATTGTCCCTCCCTCCATCACTAGCAACACCCCCAACTCAACCACCGCCTACGTTTGCCCCTCCCTCCCCGTTCCCCTCCAAACCCCCGCCTTTCACCCCCTCTCCCCATCACCAATACCACCCCCGCCCCCAACTACCACCTGCTCCTACCCATCCCCCAACCCCCCACCACAACCCAAAAAACGCCTCCCATCTCGCTCACCTCCACTACCAAGTTGACCGCCTCCCTCCCGATGTTCCCGCCAGAGTTGCCGCTCCTGGTGCCGTTGCCCTCCGCGAACAGCTCCGATGACGCGATGGCAACCCCATCGCTGGCGCCGACACCGGTTCGTTCAGGGCTCTCGCTCTGGGGGGTCGTGCGTTCCGGGCTGTCCCGGCCGCTTCCCTCGGTGGTGCGGCGAGGGAGGTTAGAGGGGCTTGTCACACGGTTTGAGAGGGGTCTGTTGTGGCCTCTGGCTGGGGAGACTAGACGCGGGGCCCACGCGTTACTCTGGATGTTGAGGGCGAGAAGGAGTGTGAGAGGGAGAGAGGGGGAGGGGTAGAGAGATAGACAGAGAGATGGATAGACAGACAAACAGACAGACAGACAGACAGACAGACAGGCAGACAGACAGACAGACAGGCAGGCAGGCAGACAGAGAGGCAGGCAGGCAGGCAGGCAGGCAGGCAGGCAGGCAGGCAGGCAGGCAGGCAGGCAGGCAAGCAGGCAGGCAGGCAGGCAGGCAGGCAGGCAGGCAGGCAGGCAGGCAGGCAGGCAGGCAGACAGCCAGACATCCATCCAGCCAGCCAGACAGCCAGCCAGCCAAACAGCCAGCCAGACAGCCAAACAGACAGACATAAAGTCAGACAGACAGACATGAAGACAGACAGACAGACAGAAAACAGGCAGAAAGACAGACAGGCAGACAGGCAGGCAGGCGGGCAGGCAGGCAGGCAGGCAGGCAAACAAACAAACGAGTAAACGGGTGGTGATCGATCGATCGTGATGCTAACATAACGTATAACTTTTTTCGTTTTACCACGACCGCTGCCGTCGCGTCGCGAACAATTCTGCCAAAGCACGAGCCATACGTAAACATGCAGAATGCAGGCCGTAAAGCAACAACAACAACAACAACAACAACAACAACAACAAACAACAACAACAACAACAGCAAACAACAAACAAAACAGACAACAACAACAACAACAACAACAACAACAACCACAAGCCAGCCCCCGCACCAGCCGGACGCGACACACATCCCACATGTCCGTCCGTCCCGTCCCGCCTCGCCTCGCCTCGCCGTCCCCTCACCTGTCTCTGCATGGGACTGACGCTCCGCCCTCCCCCCTTTCCAAAGCCAGACCCCGACGGATCTCCCATTGGGGAAACCGTGACTTTGACCCTGTTGTTCAGGTTCAAAGAACCACCGGAATCCCAATCTTGCCCCGTGCTAGCAGAGACAGCGCGTCTAACCCGTCCGATGGGGCTAAGAGCGTGCCCGCTTCCCAATGGACTCAACGGCTCTTTGCTGCGCAACCCGGCAGCCAGCTGAGGTTTTCGCCCCGCGCCAAACTCGAATCTCCCCGCCCCCCCGGCCCCGACGCGATCTGAGCTCGGGCTGAGGGCAGCGGTGCCTCCCAGAGGACTGTTAGGAAGCCGAGTCGGGCTTAAGAAAGCGTGTGAAGACCACGCTGCTGAACTTCCGGCCAATCGCGGAGCAGCACCTTGTCTGTCCACGCGGGCAGGGGAGAGTGACGGACCTTTCCCCATCCAGCTACCGCCGTTACCGGCTGGCTGTTTTTCTGGTGGACGCCCCCCGGGGCTCAGAGCATCCCAACCTCTCCTGTGGGGGCTGAGACTTGCCCCCCCCCCCCTCCCCAAGCGCCTCTTTATTCTCTTCCCAGTGGTTGTGTGCGGTCTCTGCGAGTCCCGAGGGGACCCTTCGCCCGCGGCAATCCGTCCGGCCCAGTAGTCTTTCCCCGGAGATGAGATCAAAAGAGAGCCCAAAGAGTTTTTTCTGGTTACGTCATCGGCGACCGAAGCGGTGACCATGTCACCGGTGGCCGAAGTGGTAGCCGCGGCACCGGTGGCCAAAGCGGTGGCGGTAATGATGGTTTGACCCTTACCGCCAGCTCTTCTGCTGCTACTGCTACTGTAGATGCCTCCGCTTCCGACAGTCCCATCCCCTGCGCCCGCCCCCCCCACAGCGGCACCAGCACCAGCACAACTACCACTAGCAGCAGCAGCAGCAACAGCAGTGGTTGGAAGAGGCTCTCGTAACCCTTGCAACCCGAGCTCGGGCGCCGCCGAACGAAACGGAGACCGGTCGCCTCCGTAGCTCCCAGTCGGCGATCCCAACATTCCCGCCGTAGAATCCAACGACTGCGGTGACCGCAGCTGTGACGTGGGTGTTGACGGCGGTGACGGCGTTTTGACGGCGCGAAGGGGAGACCGAGGGGAAGACGGTGACGCGGTCGAGACAACCATCTCGTCTCCGTAGACCGACGAAAAGGTAGAACTACCACCACCGCCAATATCACCACGACGACCACGACCACCATCGTTACCAACACCGGTAGCAGCGGCGGCGGCAACGGCGGCGGCGGCGGCGGCAGTGGCAGCACCACGAACCCGGCGGGTTCTTGGAGGCGATGCGCTGGGTCTCCTGGCGCGTGGGCGGAGGGGGGAGCCGGAAGCGGACCGCAGCCGCGCGCCTGGTGACGGAGTTCGACGCGATTTTTTGTCCTGAGGAGGGCGGAACGAAAAACAGCAAACACAAAACGTCAAGAACAAGAACGAAACAGCGACAACATCAACAACAACATAAAACACAAAAACAACAAAGACAGCAGCAAACACAACATCCACAACAACATTTTAGGCAAATATCGGCATACTGCACTGAAAACGATGTTAAAATCGGTACCTGGTTGACTACTGCATCCGAGTAATCCGATTACGCCGAGTTATAAACATGTCTGCGTATATGTTTCATATTATGGTATAATATTATTCCATGTAACAACAACGTCAATGTGGCGGGTGGTACGCAGAAGGGGGGGGGCGATGTGCTGTTCTGGTCGCGACCAACGTTGCGTATTGTTGTTGTCTCACATTAATTCTTGTCAAAACTCTAGAGTCCGTGGTCACACAAAGGTGCTGGAGCCCTAGGAAGATCGGGAAAAACAAATTAAATAACAAATCGTCCGGGAAGTACTACGCTTTCCCGCCTAAAACGCACGATACGAAGAAGGCGCACAAGTGAAATGATCTAATGTGCATATTTTACGAGCATGCATGTCTCACTATCACCCATTACAGACGTACGAACTGCGTAACATAATCAACCATCGACGTAAAAAAACAATATCTGAGAGAGAACACCATACTCGTACGTATAACACAGAATCGAAGCAATCACACGCCTTTACAAGCTGGGCCGGCCAAGACGCTCAAAATAGACAAATATCGCTGTGCCTCGCTCAATTTTTCGAGTTTGGACCTGAAATTTTGACACGCGATTCCAAACAGGCTCGCCGAGACACTACTTGGCAAGTTCAAAACAAAAAATGAAAATCCGTTGACTTTTCGTCCATTTCATGATCATGGAAAACGTTTAGCTGGCCGTATGTCGGCAGTTTTTTTTTTTTTGAGCTCGCCAAATACTGTTTTGGTGGGCTCGGTCCAAATCACGTGTCAAAATTTCAGGTCCTAACTTCAAAAATTGAGGGGTGCATGGCCAAGTTTCCACCGAAGTGCCTCTACATACAAATTTACATATAATTCAGGGATTCATCCATAACTTTCGAACAAAAGTGACCCATGAAATGAAAAGCATATGTCCCTACTCCTCGTCCCAAGATGTACATGCCCAGAAAAATTAAGCCAATTCCATCCACTTTATATTTCGAGCAATTTTAGAAAAAGCAACACAAACAGATCATGAAAAAAATGCTCAAACTAGGAAACGTGAGTGGCAAACACTTTTTTCGGCGCCAACTTCGCAGATTCTCAAGCTGGAGGGCTTAAAATGACCACCGCATCTAGCTGATTACGAGGATATGCTCAGTTTGCAGTGGGTCACTGTCGTTCAAAAGGTATGCCCGACTGACGGATTATGGGTTTCTTGGCCGGCCCAGCTTGTAGACGTATTATGTTTCGAAGCGGATTTTGTCGACAGCTGGCAGACAGAGTGCAAGCGACGAGCGATGTGTCAATTGAAATATCTCGACGACATGTTCCGCACGTCACCGTTTTGGTCGTGTGTGCTCGCTCCCCTTGCTTTGGATAAATTCACCTCTACAAAGGCGTGGGGGGGGGGTTATATAGTGTTAAGGGCGTTCCTATATAACGAACGAAGAAAAAACGCGAGTCCTGACAAAAAAAATCGCGATTCCCTGTAACATTTTAAACTTCCAAAACGCCACGTTTAGAAAAACACGCTCACATTTTTTTTTCAGGGCGATTCCAGGGTAGCACAAAAAATAAAGCTCAACCACACTTCTTTTTAAGGAGCCAGACAGGGGGGGGTTACTAGAATAAACCAAGTAAAAAAGTTGGGAAAAAAAAAAGTCATTTTTTTTATTCGCTCCGTTTTCTTTTCTCCGATTTTTTGGCCTTGCTATTATTAATAATAGGAGTATGACTCCGTTTTCTCTTTTTTGTGTGCTTCCCTGGCGACTGGCGACTCTCATGCATTTTTTTTTAGTTGTTATGAAAAAGAAAAAGAGCGGATTTTCAACCTGCCAAAAAACAACACCAATCATTTAATGTTGCGGAGCGTGGGGCTGAGACGTATGTCAGCGTGTCAGCGTATCGCAAATGGCGAATTAATTAACTGGTGTTTGATATTATCGCGTTCAGACATGCACGGTAATGAATTCAATGCTGAATACTGGCTAGGTATTTAGCATATCACGAAGAGTAAATGCTGAGGTGGTCCCGTGGTAAGGCGACCTAGTGTCACACGGCTTGGAGTCGCCTTATAGCCGTAGCGCCTACTAGCCCGACACTACCTATATAACCTGACACGCCTTATAAAGCTACCGACCTATGTATGGCGACTCGTCCCATGTTTTTTTTTTTTTTCTTTCTTTTTTGCACACTTTCACTATCCAGCTTCTGGACAAGCTGTGGTCACAGGTGTCGTCCCTTCCCCCCGGTTCTTGCCTTCAATTTTTATCGCGCATAGGGTTCAGCAATCCCCCTGCTCGTCGATTGTTCATCGAGTGTTGCTAACTCACGCTCTCGCGCTTTCCGCAAGTCAATTTGTCCACAAGAAAAAGTCCCAACGAATTTATACGAGTATGCACTCGGCGGGGCTCGAACTCACGACACTGACATATACCAGGCTCGAGGATAACCTGATACGCCACCGGGGCGACCGGTCGTATGTAAATACTATTCGGCCGTGTGGCGATAAGAAGACCTTATTGAGCGCTAACTTTGACGGTTGGAGCTGCGACGGCACTGATGTTCTACCGTGACCCTGCCGTGCATTTTCTCGCAAGCTTGACGCCCAGTCTCAACAACAGCAGCATTTCATCAGGATCGTCGGCGATAAAGCGTAGCTGTGGAGCGATACGGCTAGTAGCACCTGATAAATCATCAGAATTCCGCTGGTGCTTTCATATATTTAGATTATTGTCGTCTTAATTTACTGCGTCGTACTGCACCATGGGTACCAAATCCCTTGCGCTACAAAAAAGAGCGCCGGACTCTGAGACAACACCGAGATAGCCAGAGTAACGTCTTGACGATCCCCGAGCATGCTTCGCAAATATTTGACAGTAACTCTCTGCCATGACCGCTCTAATGTTCACTTCCTTGACCGACCTGTGATGAGCCCCAACAACATCCAAAGCAACCCTCGTGTGAGTGAGCAGTGCAGAAGCAAAGGTGCCAACCCCTGCATAACCGCAGTCGGTTCCTTGGACCACACAGCTTTATACTTTCACGACACATCTCAGTGCTGAGCTCAGCACACATACATGATCGGGGGGAGTCATGTTCCCGGCGGGCATGCTTTTCGAAATGACTTGGCACATTGCCCGCGGCGCACAATATATTTCGCCCAGGGCTGCTGAAGCTGCAAAAGCACTGAGGTGATACTGGTATGTGGTCCGGGATGGGGGTTGTCTGGCTACTTTATTCTGTATCGGACTCGTCTGAGCAAGGCGATCACCCGCCATACATAAGTGTCACTGCCGTAGTACCTATATGGGGCGACTTGCCCTGTACGATAGGTGCGGTACCTGTTACGCGAATCGCCTTGTACAAGCTCCCAGTCTTGTAGTGTCAAGCAGTTTTAGGTCGCCTTATAGCCGTACTCGCCTTTTAAAGTACAAGGTTTTCTTTTTTTTTTCTCACACTTTTACTTTCCAGCTTCTGGACAAGCCGTGGTCACAGGTGTCGTCCCTTCTCCCCCCCGGTTCTTGCCTTCATTTTTTATCGCGCATAGGGTTCAGCAATCCCATTGCTCGTCGATTTTTCGTCGAGTGTTGCTTACTCACGCTCTCGCGCTTTCCGCAAGTCAATTTGTGCACAAGAAAAAGGCTCGAACTCACGAAACTGACCTATACCAGGCTCGAGGATAACCTGATACGCCAAAAGGCTGGCCAGCCGACCTTTTATAACACCCTGTTGACCCTGATAAGCTGCACTAATAGTTCCAAGGGGAGTCGGCGACCTATATCCTTGATGAGGACACGCACTCCGTACGTAGTACGCGCGATCGAAGTATCACACACAGCTTGCAAAGATGAGTTTCGACACAATCTTCGATATCTCACAGCAGGGGTGTACAATATTTTTTTATACGCAGAATATTATCGAAGTATGAGAAAATATGGGTTTTGTACGTACGTAAGAAGTTTGACCAATCAGATCAATGCGGTAACTCATAGTCGTACGAGTGATAGCCTTGGGTACACCTGGCCCAGTTGTGTAGGCGACGACCTGCACGCGGAGCGCGTAGGGGAGCAGAGTCAGAGCTACAGGTCCAAGGTGTGATACAGACTAGTTTAAGTTGTTCGTGCACTCCTCGATGGAAGAGTGCAAATCACCGGAGACCGAAGCTCTCGTGGCTGCTGTACGCGGTCCTAACCAGGCTGCCTCGGACGCTACGAGAGTCGAGGCAGAGGCTTATGCTGCTGTCGCTGCTGTGCAAGCTGGGGTCGACGCTCGCCGCGCCGAAGCTCTGGCTGCTGTGCAAGCTGAGTCCGGAGGTCGCCGTGCCGCAGCAGCTTCGGTCGCTGCTACTGCTGCGCCTGCGGCACCATCTGTATTCAGCCCCAGTCCCGCCGGGTCCGAGGCTGCGGGAGTCACATCGGCCGAAGTGCTGACCTGGCAAGGGCAGGTGTCTGGCGAGTTCGCTCGGATAGGCGCAGACATGATCCGCCTCAAGGCAACGATGGATCGGCTGCTCGCATCCGTTGAAACCTTGCAGGATGCGGTGGCCGGCGGCGCATCGAGAGCCGAGAACATGGAGGCCATGGTTCAGCAGTTTATGGACAACGTTGGTGATCGGCAGCCGGCTCCACGGGACAGTGGGGATGCGAGGGAGCGCCAACTTCAGAAGTCGCAATTAACCGACGATGCGGCGCTCTGGAAGAAGATGGCGTCTAGAAAACATTGGGTGCTCCGCGGGCGCATACCTCCCAACATTGGCGACTCGGCGGCGGATATTCAGTCCTTCGTAGGCGAGGCCGTCAACGTCACGCAAGGTGTAGGAGGGGGGCTGCGTGGGCGTGCGTTGGTAGCTTTGGCTGGCGATAGGCGTGCTCGCGTGGTGGTGGCTCCGGGCTCGGTCCCCTTCGGCGAGAAAGGTACGGTTTCTTGTGTGCGTGTGAGTGAGTTGCCGGCTGACTTGCTGCGTGTACAAGGGGCGTTTGATGGCGTACGTTCGGGTGCCTTGCGATTCGTTGCGGTCGAACCTTGGTTGGATGCTCGGGCGGTTGTGATGCAGGCGATGGCCGAGCAAGGCTCCGCGACCCTCGGTCATATCGCCTCGGTAAACTCCCCCCTCTTGAGACGGTGTCAGCGCCCTCGTCTCGTACAACTGCTTCAGCGAGGCAGGTGTCGCAGCTCGTTGGCTTCCTTATACATGTCTCCTTTGTTGTGCGTCCGGGGCGGTTTTTCGTGAACCGTTTGTTGGCTTCGGTGGGTGATTGTGGGCCTGTTTCTGGCTCTGGTGGCAACGCCGGGAACTACTTCTTTGTGAGGTATTACGTAGACGATGGCACTGTCGTCGAGTTGCAATGGTGGCCGGACGGTCGCCGTTGTTTGCGCGCTGTCCAGTCGCTGGCATTGAACATTTTCGCTTGTTGGGCGAACGTGGTGTCTCTGATCTGATCTCCTGTCCGCCAGAAAAAATCACTGACTGGGACACGCAACTGGAGGTGTTGGGTTGGATCATTGACACGGAGGTGCTTACGGTTACGTTGCCGTCCCATAAGCGCCTCAAGCTGCAAAATCTCCTTGCGGAATGGCCCTTGTTTCGTACATCTGCTTCAGCGAGGCAGGTGTCGCAGCTCGTTGGCCTCCTTATACATGTCTCCTTTGTTGTGCGTCCGGGGCGGTTTTTCGTGAACCGTTTGTTGGCTTCGGTGGGTATGCCGCGCATATCTGCCGGATCTGATTTCGGTTTTCAAGGCGCAGATGTTTCCCAAAAAGGGGCTGCTGCCGTCGCGCACGTCGGAATTTCCCCGCTGCGGGGGGTTCCAGTTGTATCTATCCCGGGTGATTGTGGGCCTGTTTCTGGCTCTGGTGGCAACGCCGGGAACTACTTCTTTGTGAGGTATTACGTAGACGATGGCATTGTCGTCGAGTTGCAATGGTGGCTGGACGGTCGCCGTTGTTTGCGCGCTGTCCAGTCGCTGGCATTGATTATTTTCGCTTGTTGGGCGAACGTGGTGTCTCTGATCTGATCTCCTGTCCGCCAGAAAAAATCACTGACTGGGACACGCAACTGGAGGTGTTGGGTTGGATCATTGACACGGAGGTGCTTACGGTCACGTTGCCGTCCCATAAGCGCCTCAAGCTGCAGAATCTCCTTGCGGAGTGGCCCTCGTCTCGTACATCTGCTTCAGCGAGGCAGGTGTCGCAGTTCGTTGGCTTCCTTATACATGTCTCCTTTGTTGTGCGTCCGGGGCGGTTTTTCGTGAACCGTTTGTTGGCTTCGGTGGGTATGCCGCGCATATCTGCCGGATCTGATTTCGGTTTTCAAGGCGCAAATGTTTCCCAAAAAGGGGTTGCTGCCGTCACGCACGTCGGAATTTCCCCGCTGCGGGGGGGTTCCAGTTGTCTCTATCCCGGGTGATTGTGGACCTGTTTCTGGCTCTGGTGGCAACGCCGGGAACTACTTCTTTGTGAGGTATTACGTAGACGATGGCACTGTCGTCGAGTTGCAATGGTGGCCGGACGGTCGCCGTTGTTTGCGCGCTGTCCAGTCGCTGGCATCGGACCATTTTCGCTTGTTGGGCGAACGTGGCGTCTCTGATCCACCCGTCCTGTCCGCCAGAAAAATCACTGACTAGGACACGCAATTGGAGGTGTTGGGTTGGATCATTGACACAGAGGCGCTTACGGTTACGTTGCCGTCCCATAAGCGCCTCAAGTTGCAAAATCTCCTTGCGGAGTGGCCCTCGTCTCGTACATCTGCTTCAGCGAGGCAGGTGTCGCAGCTCGTTGGCTTCCTTATACATGTTTCTTTGCTGTGCGTCCGGGGCGGTTTTTCGTGAACCGTTTGCTGGCTTCGGTGGGTATGCCGCGCATATCTGCCGGAGCCGATTTTGGTTTTCGTACGGCATACCCCGGGCGGCGCCTCGTCTTGGGACCCGAGTTTCACGGGGACCTCGAGTTTTGGCGGTGGTTTGTTGAGGAGGGATTGGACGCGCGCGGTGGAACCTTGTCGGCTCCGATGTATCATTTGCTTGAGCGCCCCTCCCAACGTACTCTAATTTCGGATGCATCCAAAACCGCTGTCGGGGGTTTCTGCCTCGAAACTGGGGTATACTGGAGATACGATCTTGACGCCGGGGAACGATCTCGTTTTTGTGGGTCGAGCAAGTCAGTTGCAGGCGAGAACGATATATCAATTAACGTCCTCGAACTGCTAGGTATGGTCGTCTCCGCGTGGGTCCTCGTATCTCTGTGTGCCGAGCGCCCGGCCGCGTTGGGGGACTGCGTGTTGTTGCGTGGCGACAACGAAGCAGCCGTAGAGTGGGTACGGCGGTGTCGAGGTGGCAAGGAGCCGAGATCGGGCGCTGATGCGCCTCCTTGGTGTGCTCGAATTGTCTTCTGGCTGGCACTTTGACGCGAAACATGTACGGGGTATTTTTAACGTTGCCGCTGACGGTATCTCACGCTGGGATCGCGCTTCCGTCCTCGTTAATCTGCACGCTGTTCGACCGGATGTTCCGTGGCAGGAGCAAGATTTGGGGGCCGCGGGCATATCCCTATGTACTTCGGTGTTGGCCTCGAACTCATGCGACACGCCATTGCGGCCTCGTCTGAACGCACTTATCAGGGGCATTTTGGCGCATGGTTAGAATATCGGGTACGTTGTGGTCTGCCAGTGTTTCTCGATCGGTGCCGAGACGGCATGGCTAACGTTTGGCATGTGTTTGAGTACGTCGCGTACGCCTTTTCGACCAAGAAATTGAGGTCGGCAACTATTGAGAGCCATTTGTCAGCGATCAAGTTCTTTCACCGTATTTCGAGAGGTTTCGAGATCGACACCACTCATCCCGTGATTGTTAATGCCCTTAAAGGCGCCGCTCGTTTGCATGCTGACGTTGGCAACCAGGCAACCGTGCGGCGGCCCGTTTCGTGGGATATGCTGCTCGCGGGCGAGAAACTGATCCCCTCGTGGCGTGCCGGGGGTCGTGTTTTGTGGCTTGCCCTGTGCGCTTCGTTCTGTCTCTTGACTCGCGCGTCAGAAATGTTTGCGGAAACCCGGTTACGAGTTCACGAGACTTACTGTTTGCGGCGTGCTGACGTTGCCTTCTTTCGCGGAAATATTCAGCTTACCGTTGCGCAGTGGTCAACAGCAGATCGTGTTGAGGTTCGGTTTCGCGGGTCGAAGGGTGACCAACTGCGGAAAGGGGCGGTTGTCACGCGTGTGCGAAAGGGTCCGTCGATGCGTGTGGGGGAAGGTGGCGGCGCCGTCGATCTCATGATCGAATTGATGTCTTGTTACTTGTTTCTCCCCTCTTCGGCCCCCCTGGTTGCGTTTGGCGTTGGTAACGGCAGATGGTCCATGTGGACACAACATCAAGCAACGACAGCTTTGCGGAAAGTGGTTGCGTTGGCGGGTGTGCGTGCGGAGGAGTACGCCTTGCACTCCCTGAGGATTGGAGGCGCAACGCACTTGTCGGCGGGGGGTGCAACACCGGAGGTGTTGCAGCGTGAGGGCCGATGGGCGTCCAATGCTTATAAGACGTATGTCCGTAGTCACGGAAAGGACGCCAGTTGGGTAGCAAGTGTTATGTCCCAGGAAGGAATTAGCGGTGGGGTTCAGCCGGGGCAGGGCACCGAGTGGGGGCGAACTAACCCACCCTTAGATCCGACTAGTTAGGCAAACGCGGAATTACAAAGAAGTGTGTTATCCAGTGTGCACTCTACGATTCGTGAGTAGGGGGGGGGCGGGGAGGTGAGACTACATCCGTAATACGGGTCTACTACCAGTTTGTGCTGGAGGCTGGCGTCGAGAGTTCGATGTCGCCAGTTGGTTTGGGAGTTGACTCGTGTATACGGATGTTAGCGGGGGGTTGCCGGCGGGGCAGCCCCGGGGTATTCCCATCTCCAACCCCCCTCTCCGGGCGGGGGGTTGCGCATTAATATAATACAACTTCGAAAGCAAAGTGCAAAGCAGAATATTATCGAAGTATGAGAAAATATGGGTTTTGTACGTACGTAAGAAGTTTGACCAATCAGATCAATGCGGTAACTCATAGTCGTACGAGTGATAGCCTTGGGTACACCTGGCCCAGTTGTGTAGGCGACGACCTGCACGCGGAGCGCGTAGGGGAGCAGAGTCAGAGCTACAGGTCCAAGGTGTGATACAGACTAGTTTAAGTTCCCACCCACCCGCCCGTGCTTTTGAGGGAGTCAGTGGAGGGGGAGTTAATCGGTCGCAGTAACGTTGCGCGTGTTTGTTACTGTTTCGGTAAACGTACCCGTTTGCGCTGAAAATGCGACGGGGTTTCGTAGATTGCGCAGGTTGCGGTGGGGGCTAGCCGCATCAGTGTTATGGCGTGGTGCAAGGGGTGTTCGTTGTTGCGTCTTTTATTCAGCATGTGTAACATCTGAGTATCCCCCCGTGCGGTGGGGTTAAGTATGACTGTTTTACGCAGATATTATGTTGACAGTTAACAGCGAACGTCGTGGCGGTGCATCGGCTCGGATTTGGAGCGCAATCTAAAAGTGTGGGAGAGGGGAATTATCCGTATATGGGCAAGGAAGTGCATTTATTTAATGTACATGGTGTGTGCAGGCGTGCATATATATTACACGCGTGTGTAGTTTTTTCTATATATATATGCTGCACATTATAGGTGGTTGCCTCGTATGTCTTCTTCGAGTTGCCAACGATTGTTCGTCGTTGGTAGTGCTGGCGTCGAGAGTTCGATGTCGCCAGTTGGTTTGGGAGTTGACTCGTGTATACGGATGTTAGCGGGGGGTTGCCGGCGGGGCAGCCCCGGGGTATTCCCATCTCCAACCCCCCTCTCCGGGCGGGGGGTTGCGCATTAATATAATACAACTTCGAAAGCAAAGTGCAAAAAGTAAATTAGTCTATAGCCTAGATTATTTTTATCATATAACGGGACCACCACTGATCCTAAAATCTCACCAACATACATACCACGTACGAGTCCAAGTAGCGTATCACGAATCAATGCATGGTTTAGAGTTCCGGACTAAGCGCTGAATGCTGCAATCTCAGCATCTACCCAAAAACAAATGCTGATCGACACAACACACAAGCAAACGCTCAAAAGTTAGCTTTGAAGGGCTCGTCGAGTAGAGCGATGACAATCATTATTACTGAGAATTACGGTTGCTAGACCGGTCTTGGTTTTTAGAAGAGTTATCGTAGTACTCGCACTCGTATCGTAGCTCGTGTAGGAATCGTTCGCGGTTGCTGCTGCTGTTGTGTGATTAAACGATTTCCGATCCGAAACCAACGTCCAAACACACGCTACACACGTATCATATCACTAACTGTGTGATCATGACTGCTGGTGGTACCCAGAGCGATACGATGGTACCAGTAATCACGTGTTGTACGAGGCAGCAGCCAGTACCGTTACCATCCTTGAGCGAAATAAACTCACATCCTTCTGCCGAGCAATACGCTTATGTAACTACTGCATCTTATGCACCTATCACACCCGACACCCTTCCCCAACACAGCAGACACTCGCTTGCGTCAAGGCACACCAACACACGAAGCATTGCCACAACGAGGAACAGATACAAGTACAGCCCCTACAGCAACAGAGTATGCAACGCAACATCGAAAGCTAATGATACATTCACAGCAGATGTCAATTATTTATCAAGGATAAAGTATGAAAATGGAGGAAATTGTGCAAAAGGATGACCCACCTGTCTCTCGAGCCCGGTAAACGAAAGAGAGTTCACGTCGAATTTTTTCTTCCTGGCGGGGCTGTTGCTGCTGCTCCCTGGGTCCAGATGCCGGGTGCTGTTCGGGCTCTGCCCCTGACCGACGGCCACCAGCCACTCCTGCCGCGGCTTACGCCTCCCCCTGTCTCGCGTCGGAGACAGGCTGCTGCTCCGCCGTCTCTCTCCCCCAGACTTCCTTTGAGGTTCGTCTACCATGTTGACAATGCGATCGACCAAAAAAAGTCGACGTTTGTTTTTCGCCAAACCGAGCAAGCGAGCAAGCTCTAGCTCAAACGCTTGAGTTTCAGGACACAGAACTTTAGAGGCTAGATTTCCTCTACCTCTCCTGCTCACAGGGCACGCTCTCCTTCAGTCTGCTCCCCACTGTGTGTTCGTGTCTCTCTGTATACTCGTCTGCTTGTCTACCACCCCCAAGAGTCTTGTCCTTCTCTCGCGCTTCCTCAGCGTGCGCCATTTTTCTTCCCAACGGCCATTCTAATAGGCTTCAGCCAATCAGGATTCGCTCAGAGGCCGCAGAAAATCGGGATTCTTATTATTCGAGATCGCGAGACTGTCAACTTTTTCGCATGAAAATCACGTCGACCAACTATTACAACAAAAATAACTTGATTCTGGAAATGTCTGTGTGATGATATCGTACCTACGCAGTGGTGGAGGCAGCTGCTTGCGGCAGTGTACTCTGTGAAAACACCATCATCGTCAGCAGCTGCGCCGCTTGAAGAATTTTAATTTTCCATTCGGCGCAAGCGAGAGCATCATACCGGTTGCCAAAAAAAGATAAAGTCAAATCACAGAGTTCATTGATTGTAGTAGGTCGTAGACGCATGCAAACACAACACAGGAAAGCTGTGCTAGCCGTTGTAACATACATAAGAGCACGGGGGGGGTGGGATATGGGATGATGCTTACTGCTACTACGGCTGTTGTTGGCTGCACAGCTCAGTCGTAGCATGTGGTAGCGTCTATCTGTACGCAACAGACAGGGTATCGTCAACAGCTCACGAGTAGTCACCCTGTTATTGTCCTTTCTTTTTAGGAGACTTCGAAGGTGTTTTGTTGTTGTGGCGGTGTGCGAAAGAAGCGGAGGTGATTGCAAGAAGCAGGAAACCGAACGGGAATCGAAATCGATGGGTTGATGCATGTATTACAAAAATTAAATTACACTCCAGCTGTGAGATCGAATATTTTGTCGAAACTCATCTTTGCAAGCTGTGTGTGATACTCCGATCGCGCGTATTACGGGTTGTGTGTCCTCATTTAAGGATATAGGTCGGCGACTCCGCTTGCAACTACAGTGTAGCTATCAGGGTCAACAACAGGGTGATGTTGGGCAGTCTGTGCGCAGAAACTATAAAACCCGTTTCTGAGGGGGACAAAATCTGACAGCTGTGGAAGGAAATGCATCAGTTTATCAAGTGAATCCTGTAAGTCGAATATCCGGTGAGGAGAGGGCGGAGTTTGTAAGGACGTGGGGGCCTGCTTTTGATCAAAAGGGGGGCGGGAGGGGGGGGAGGGGGGGGGAGGGGACGGGTGGGGTAGGTCAATTTGTGCGTGGGAAACTATAAATAAATATTTCTTGTGGGGGAGGGGGGGGAATGTGGGGGGGGGGGGCGGGGGGCGAGGGGGGAGGGCTTTAGGTCGCATAGATGCAGGGGTTTGTTTGCTATACGCGTGTGCTAGGTCTAGGCGATGATGCGGGTGGTGGGGAAGGAGGGGGCGTTGGGGGCGGGGGTGGGTGGAAATTGCCGCAGCGGCATGGACGGCTTTAAAACGATAACGAGGCGATATCCAGGGCGTGGAAGTTTTTATTACTCTGGCGGATTTCGATATTAGGTGGGGCGTTTAAGCAAAAAAAGGAAGCGAGGGAAAAAAAAAAAAAAAAAAGGGCCAGGGGGGGGGGGGGGGGGGGGGAGGTTTCAAAGAGGTTTAGGTCACATATAATATTAAAATACACTCCAGCTATGAGATCAAGGATTTGGTCGATGTAGCAAATAAGTAAATAAATGCAGATGATTGGTAGATGATTATCGACTGTTCGACACGTACGTGCTGTCGAAACCGCAAGAAACGTATACAAACCAGAAAAGCAGGCAGACTGCACGTCCATCGCAGTAGGGATGCCAATTCGCCAGAGGCATCGTTTGAGGGAAAAACTGCGTGACTCTGGAGCTCCTGTGAGATGCACATGCTGCAGTACAGTAGTCGGCATGGTGCCTAGCTATATATATCCTGTCTGCCGTCACTTCCTTGCTTTCTTCAACAATAATAGTGGTTTCCCTACGCCCCTCACCCCCCCTTCGGCTTTGTTTTGGGCGCCATGCATCCGGACTGCACGGCGCTCCGAGCTCCTTTTTTCCTCCTTTACGTGTCACCTGGCCACGTGAACCGTTCGGCTCCTTCGAGGACCCCTGGGACCACTTGCTGCCCGCCTTATTTGCTGCATGGGCCCGCACATCAAGGCAAGCTCCGGTGCTGTGTTACTTTTGTGATATATGGATGCGCAATGTTGTTTTTTTTTTTCTTGTTTATCCTCCGGCGGATGGGAAAAATAAAGCTGAAGCTCACCACACTTCCACGTCCGTACTTTCATACGCGTCGTGTGTCTGTTTAACTCAGTTGCTTTCGCAGCCCAAGATGGTAAGGCAAAGCTTGGTAGTAAAAGCAGTCACTCACGTGACTACGTCGGCCAGTTGGTAGTTCTATATAACCAACAAATATTTCGTGGGTTCGAGTCGATGTTTGATCACGAGCAAACACGTTTGCCCATGATCACGCACGTTTGCCCGTGATCAACCCCAACTCGACGTTTGCGCGTGATCAAGCTGGAGGTGGTCGCTGTTGATCAATAAAAAAATGACGCTTGTCAATTTGTTACGTACGCTATGCATGTGTTAAGGAATTAAGGGAGGTATTAGTCCGTTTGACCACTCGCAAAAGGTTAACCAATAGCTTACCCAAACTAAGCCTTATAACACTCTCCCCCCCTGAAACGGCGGGATAGCAGGTCGGCCGGGTATACGGCGGACCTCTGTCAATATCCAAGCCGTTTCATTTCCTGGGGATACCAGGGAGAGTATTTTTCAAGTTCGACATGGGGAAAATCTGAAAAGTTTATTATTGTGGATGGCGGGGATCGAACCCACGACCCAAAAACCCATGGTCTGTCGACGACGTCATTTGTTAAGGAATTTAGAGAGGTATTAGTCCGTTTGACCACTTGCAAAAGGTTAACCAATAGCTTACCCAAACTAAGCCTTATAACAAATGCCTACCTTCATCTGTCATTTCATTTTGCCGGGAAGGGTTGTGTTGCGTACAGCAGCGTTAAATAGTGTGATTTAGCAGCTTGCCGCCTGAAGCGATTGGTCGCGTATCTGCTGCCAGGTGAGCACATTTACAACGTAGTACAGCAGTAGTATTTTGTGTTTTGTTTGTCGTAGGTAGCATGCTGATCTATCGATTCAGGTAATACATACCACACACACGCGTTTGCGCTCGTAACGCGTATGACAATGTACACAGCGGCATGCAGTAATACCAGGGCAGTGTGCGAGTGCATGAGTCGCTGCCGTTGCTGTTGCCGCGCGTTGTTGCTTTCGCCGCCTTTCGTTGGTTATGTAAAAGTACCCACTGAACTACGCAGTCACGTGACTACGTGGGCCAGTGGGTAGTTCTATATAATCAACAAAGATACGTCGTGGGTTCGAATCCCACCGACTTCATATTATCCGCTTTTTCCCGGGAAAAGCAAAAAGGAAATAACGTCTTTGCGAGCGTGCGCGCTGGAGTCGTGAATGGTTGTGATAGTTTGCCCCTGAGTACTACGGTGTAGTGAGTGGCGAGGGGAGCGTTCGCGCTGGAGACGTGAATGGTTATGATAGTGTGCCCCTGAGTACTACGATAGTGAGTGGCGAGAGGGGAGAGGGCCCCGGAGACCCCTGTTACGAAGTCGGTGAGGCGCTGTTACGAAGTCGGTGAGAGTCGATTGGCGGACTCCCAAACATATCTTTTGTTGGTTATTATGTAGAACTACCCACTGAGCTACGTAGTCACGTGACTTCGTGGTCCAGTGGGCAGTGCTATATAACCAACAAAGCTGCTCTGCCCCAATTAAAACATCTATCTGCAGCATTTCTGCCCGTAAAGTATAGAGTCACTCGTGCGAGTGGTGAAACCCACTAGTGGAAAGGGTGGTACCCCCCCTACCGTGACCTTCATGCACAGCAGTACAGTTTCAACAGCAAAACTGCAGTGGGGAGTAGTGGAGCCTTCGGTGGATTGAAAAAAGGCGAGGTCGTCTCTCAGGGTTCTGAGCCAGTTGTTCGGTGACCCACCTGATCCCGGGTTTTCCCACCGGCTATCTGCGCAAGCATCACCCGACTGGGTACTCACCCCTTGATTTTGCAGTACCATGGTGCCCCGTTGAAGAAGAGTCGCCGTTTCTGGATGGTCGTTTTGATGCTCTCCCATTTTGTCTTCGTGGGGGTCTTGGCGTACAGTGAAACCCGATGCACAGCCCCATCCATGGGCTAGGTATACAAAAGTAAGTATCGCAAAAGTTATGCGTAGATGGGTAGACTTTCGATTTGATGTAAAACCAGTCATGGTTGACGCGAATCCAGGTCAAAGTAAATGTCATTGCCGCCTGATCGCCGATGTGCTTGCTGCAGCGTGTAACGCCAAGGCCATCAATACAGAGTAGTCGGGCGAGAATGTAAGTGACACGGTGATGATTCAAGCTGAACAGCTCCATGGTCACTCACTTGTTCCATATTGTATGATATTCCTTGCCTTGTGTCTGAAAGCAGCGAGCGAAAACGGAGAAGTCATTACAAAAAGACCAAAGCTACGGTAGGAGGATCCCTTTTGGGGACATTTTTTGCAGTGACGCGGGGTGATTCGCGCGATGAACCCACCTGTATCTTGCGTATTAGGCTTTCGGGCCGTCTTAATTTTTCGATACGAATCCCCAATTGGATGGTTAGCTCCGCTGCTCCGAGAGTACTCGCCCATTGTGGTTTTGCTAATGAGGTACAGCGTCATTCGTGCGAGTGGCTCAGACCCGGCAGTGAAAAAGGGGTTATATCATAACACCGTCGTAACACCCTCCCTACCTGCCGTAGCCTTGATCTAAAGAACCATAAACCATGGATGGCGAGAAAGTTACCCAGCGCCGTCTTTCCCTATCCCTGCATCCCCACGGGGCCGTTGATACACTTGGCGTCGCGTTTCGTAGTCCGATTGCCATTAGCATGTGACAAGTAGATACCCGACCTCAAGCTCCCACATGGGTGACCTTCATCACATGGCTGTAACTCTTGCAATAATGAGGCGTCTTCGTCTCATTCCGAGGTGTGGGGGGATTCATGACCTCGTTTCAGTTTGTTTTGAATACCCGTATCTTCGATCTCTATCCAATTTCTGGATGTTTTATTGGCATCCTTCGATTGCCGCGTGATCTGCATCTACGACTATTCAGGGTGGGCAAGTGTTCATAGATTTCTCTACGTAGACGGGTAGGCTATATTTGATGCGAAGCCAACTCATGGTTGAAGTGAAACCAGGTCACAGTAGATGCCATAGCCGGGCTGATGACCTACTATATAGTATGGGGCACCAAGGTCAATATAGTTGGGCGATAACATAAGTGACAGAAGATGATGCTCCAAGCAGGACACCATCATCGTCACTGTCCCGTGGTGTGTGATGTTCCTTGCCTTGTGTTCAAGCAGCGAGCCAACGGAGAGATGATTAATAAAGCACCATGGACCATGCGGAGACAGCTACCCAGCGTCGTCTCCCGCTGCGTGCCCACGAGACCCGACTTTTTGCATTGAAGAGCCCCGTCCTTCAGAAAATGTCCTGGCAAAAAAGTCCTTCCAGGTGCCTCTATAATCGTAGCACGCGCCGTCAACTGAGCGAGTATGGATGAACGAGCAAACGGGCGTCGTAGGCCGCCAAAGGAACTTGGTAACACGCGTGTTCCTGTTGACTCTGGATGTAACATCACGGCGAGATATATTGCAAATGCTTGAATCCTTGGCGTGTATATATTTGATCCGTGTATCGCCCCATTTGTCCCGTTTTTGTTGCGGAAGGTCGGCTGTTTAGATATTTTGAGCGAAAACCCCCAAGAGTCGGCAACGCCCTTGTCGACAGCTGATGTCCTGGCCCACCTTTGGCAGCACCCTGTCCATCACTACTTCAGTAGCAAATACCTGGTATGCTTTTAATAGGAGACTGGTCTTCTTGGAATAACAAAGGACGTGTTTGCATTAACGCAATACCAGGTGTTATAGAAGCGGTCAGTCACAGGGTCACACCGAAGCTTCCTACGAAATAAAGCATTTGACTTCAAGGAAGCCACACAAGCACAGCAGCACAAAACACAGCAAGTACACATGTCAAGTCTAGTGGTAATAAAACTTCGTCATCCCTAGCATGTCACGAAGGCAGTGGATAGCGCGTGGTCGAGCTGTGTTTGTCCTGTATTCCTCGCTTTTTTTAATATATATGTGAAACAGGTGTATTCTTGTAATTTTCTACTGCACTACTCATCTCAAGGACAGCGAATGCTCAAGTGGGCCAGCACTACAACGCAGCCCTCCCAGTGCCCTCTCTTTTTATTCTATGACATGCCCTATGCCCCCCTGTGCCGTGTTCTACAACAAACACAGATATCCTGTGTTGTGTTTACATGTGTCTACGAACGGTGATTTTTTTTCGTTTTGGGCAGTATCAAGCTCTCGCTTGCGCCAAGCGGAAAACAATACCAAACCGTGGCAACCCGTATAGTTCTACAGCACTGTAAAGGACAGCGACTAAGGAAACAAACACTGAGAGAGTCAACCTGAGACTTCCAGCAAGAAATTCGTTGTAATACCGAAGTTTGTTGTTGAACGCACCGTTTCCATACTAAGGAGTCCAGCTTGGGTCAGTTTGTTTCTTGCAATTGTTCTAGACTAGGTGTCCTGTAATACTATGAAGCTTCAATTTTCCCTCATTGATGTGCCGCTCGTAGAACTGGGAGATACACCAATGCTCCCCGTCCTACACGAACGATGCCTCCCATCCCCGCTCTTTCTCACACAAGCACGCTCGCACTCCACCAAAATGCCTAAAAAAACAGGAGTAAACCCAACTCGCAACTCGTCGTCCGTCCCTTCTCGTCGAGACAAGTTTCAATTACTAAAAAGCTAAAAAAGGGCGCTGGTACTGAACATTCAAACCTTCAAATGCTCGAATAATTCAGCCTGCTGCCGCCGTAATAGAACTACTGGCAGCAGAAACTGCTCCGTCAAAGCCCCTCCGCCGCGCCGTCAGCGGGTTTTCATGCCGTCGCCTTCCAGTTCTCCTTTCCGGACAGGACCTTGGCCGACTTGATGATGTCGCCCTCCTTGACATCCGCCAAGAGCTCCTCGTTGTTGACGGTGTAGCCAAACTCCGAGTACCGTCCGTCCAGGAGGTTCTTACCTGTAGAATTAAAACAAACCACAAATCACCAAAACGTTTTTTTTCTTCTTTTTAAACACGGAGCAAAAAGCGACAAACGCCACAATATTCGAGTTAAATCGACACACGACGCGTATGAAAATACGTGGAAGTGTGGTGAGCTAAAGCTTTATTTTTCCCCATCCGCCGGAGGATAAAAAAAAAAAAAAAAAAAAAAGCCACAATATTGGAAGACATTGAGATTTTACCGCCCGTGCAAAATATGTCCACCAAACAAACAATAGCGAAACATTGGCCGGGCGCGTATTTTTTTCACGCCCTTGATAGCGCGCCATCGGCTTCTGTCGTCACTCGCCCACCCACCTACCCACCCGACCCTCCACCAACCTAATCTCCCCTCCCCCTCCACCCCCCCCCCCCCCCCAACCCATCCCCCAACCCTCTCACATACCAACCTAGCCATCAACTTACCCACTCACCAGCCCACCGAACTACCCAACCCCATCCTGCACCCCAACCCCATCCTGCACCCCCCGCCCCTCGCCCCTACCCCCCCCCTCCTAACCCACCGAGGCCCTCGTCTACAACCCCTCCACCCACCTGCCGGCGTGAGGTCGGAGTCGAAGAGCAGCCAGAAGAACTGGCAAGACGCCGAATCCGCGTCGAATTCCGATCGAGCCATTCCCAACGCGCCGTACGCCTGAGAGGGAGAGGCAGAGAGGAACAGGGAGAGGGGGGGTCGGAGGGGGGGAGGGACAGAGAAAGACAAAGACAAAGGGAGAGGTAGGGACAGAGATAGATACAGAGAGGAGATTAGAGAGCGAAGAAGGGGGAGAGAGACAGAGAGATAGCGATGGAGGTCCCACGATGGGTGTAACAAATATTCCTGATGATACTATTGCCAAGAGTATCCTATGCCAATTTCAAGTGTTTTTTTGTTTAGACATTCCTCAGTCCGAAGCTGTCTAGTGCCTTCAGCATAACGATTGACACTTAAGTCGGTGGTTGTCGTTATGCAGTAAACATCAAATCGATGTCCCGGTTAAAAACAGCCCGGGCAGTATCGAGAGGGCAAGACAAAGAAGGTAAGGCTCGCCATTGCCGCAGACAGATCACCAGAAGGTGCAGTACGCATAGAGACTGCCAAAACCTTTTTTCTGTTTTCGACGAGAGCAATGCCGGGAATGACGGACAGACAGGCAGACGTGTAATCGAGCATGAGCGATTCGACCAGACGCCTGTCACACCGGCAGCGTACGTGCAACGTAACAGCTTAGAATGAGAAGCCATGCTCTTTCAGTCGCAACGGCAACGTCTGTGCCATGATTTGTCGCACAGCACCATCAAACCGCGACTCACGCTCTTTCTAAGCAACGAGAACGAGCCTAAAAGAGGCGGAAGCTCGACGCGCACATCCAGTCAGCGTGCCCCGCCCCGCCCCGCGTGTCCGCCTCTTCATCCTCCCCTCCCGTTGCAATAACGCCATACACCGCACCTGGAAAGGCAGCTTCGTCGCCGCGTACCCCCCCCCCCGCTCCTCCCCCACCCCCCCAGCCTTCCTTTCCCTCACCTCCCCCATCGCCCTCCTCCCCCTTCCCCCCATCCCCTATGAGTACACACACACCCTCCCACCGCAAAATGCCCATACCGCACCTGGAAAGGGAGCTTGGTTGCCGCGTAACCCCTTCCGTCATCTTCTGTAGTAACCGAGTACATGGGGAGCTTGTCTTCGGTAACGGCAATCTCCAGCGGGATTTTCCGGGGCTTGGGCGACATTTAGGGGTTTGGGGGGGGGTACGATGGGAGAGGAGGGTCATAGGACATTTTTTTCACCCAATCAGCGAAGACGTGTCACATGAGACTGTGCGTATCATATTAAACTAAGGCACAAGAAGTTCTCTCGCAAAATCATCTGATGACCAAACACAAATGCCACAAAACACAAAGAACATACTTTTTCCTTCAAAACAAAAATCGCCACGAAACATGCTATCACCAACTCTTGAACCAACACATTACAACAACATAGTCTCATCACAAAATATCATACTTCTTGACCGTGGTGCACACGTACACTGGATTCGTGCTCTCCTCTAGGCTGCTGTTGCTTCCGGGGAGGAGCCGTCGTCCAGTACAGGGAAGGGGAGCGCAAGCATGACGCCCAGGTATATTTCTAACTTTGAAAATTCCGATGTGTACCGTACTCGTACATCCCATTTTTTGGGTCGGTTTTCACGCTGGTTGTTTTATCTCCGCCGGAAGTCTAGTAGTATTTCTGATGCGGGCGGTCGGTGGTATCTACAAGCTTCAGCTAAGTGACTACACGTCGGTAGCTGTCGGTTACTTTTTCACAAAAAAATATCTCACCACAAAACGCAATGCCAGGTACCAGGTACCGGTTTGTATGATACAACGAAACGTGTCATCACAACACATCATACCAAGCGCCAGGTATCTGGCATCACACATACAACGCAAAACAGGCCACGAAACGTCTCATGAAAATGCCAACACGTGCCTCAAAACCTCTAAACGTCTTATCATTAATCTACGTTACAAACAACCATCACAAAAACATGTCACAAAGAACAACAACAAAACACAAAGACCAGGTATGAAACAAGTGCAACAGCACTATCACAATTGACTAATGTTAACACTTAAAAAAGCACGGAACTATTACACAATAATCCATCGTCTACCTAGCGGGCGGAAGAAATGAACGTCGGTGGCGGCGACAAGACTACCGGAGCACTCCTCACCTCGCTTGATCCCTGCGGGAAGTAGTCGTGCACGCTGCCCTCTGGGTCGGGGTCGCCCGTCTGCACCACGAAACCGTCGCTTCGCGTGATGGGCATGTTGTTGTAGTATCCTGTCCGGGGATGGAGTCATGGAGTCATGCATGCGGGAACCGGGAAAACGCGACACGCGACATGCGGCGGGCGAGACGAGATAAGCGAGACGCGAGACACGACAAGCATGAGCGTGACGCGACAGGCACGGTGTGCAAGCGAGACGAGAAAAAGCGAGATGTGAGACACAAAAACGAGACGCCACAAACGAGACGCCACAAGCGAGACACCGAGACACCACAAGCGAGACACCGCAAGCGACCCGCAACGCACACAGAAACGACACTGCGCTGCCGAGACCGTTCCGTCCTGTCCTACAGAAAACACGGAGCGCATCCCACACCGCGCAATACCGATCCCGTGACGTACCGTGCGTGAAGCATACCATCGGCAACGCAAACCTACTACCCTACCCCTCCCCCCCTCCTTCCCCCCCTCCCCCCTCCCCCTCGCGAACCCCCGTCCCCGCTCCCCTTCCATACCACCCATCATATATGCCTATCGGCAAAAAAAACATGTCCCCCCCCAAACCATCATAATAATGGCAACCGCGCCGAAGAAGGCCTTACCCTTCTGGATGAGGTCGACGATTGTTCCCGCAGTAACGGGTGCCGTGTACCCATCGAGGACCATGGTCAGGCGGACCTTGTCGTATAGAACACCACCAACGTCGAACTTCGCCCCCTTCGGCTTCTCCATTACGAACTCCACCTTTGTGGAAAGGGACGGGGGTTGGTGTTCAGTACTTAGCTGGTTCAACGAGGCAGGCCGGGATAGGTTCATAGCTGGGGGGTCATGATGCCAGGACACGACGGGTAGATACTACCTATTACGACTTTGCCACTTTTTGTGCTCTCGGGGCGTTCTCGCCCGGGCCGCGCGCCCGGCGCCAAAAGCTCTGGGACGGGGAACGGCGCCGGGGCGGTCGGCGCACGACCCGCTCGCCCCCACGCCCGCCCGGCGCCGACGACCGGCGCGCTCGGCCCGCAAAGGCGTGCGCACCGGCTCTATTTTACGGGGACACATTAGCGCACACCCCGAACCGGGAAAGCCTACCTATTTCTCTAGGTGCGTGCAGCAGCACACGCAAAACGCACTGGGCGCAGAGTCGGAGCGCACAGCCACCCCAGACACACCACACGCCCAGCAGCAGCCCAGTCCCCTAGCAGCAGCAGCCGGCAACTCTATGCACGTGTGGCTGCTGTAGCTGACTGCTTTGATCGGAGCCTGCGATGCTCTCCCCTACCATACGCCACCACCTCTCTCGGTGCCGCTGCTGCTGCTGCTTCTGTCGGTGACATGCCGGTGTAAAGTGCCACTCTGGTGAGGGTCGTTTGAATTTAATGTTAGTACTTCAACAGTCATTATATTTATGTCCATGTTGCTCATGAGATTTTCTAGTTTTCAGTCATGAGAGCACACAGCTAACAAAATCAACAGACACCGTGCCAGAGAGCACAACGCTACGACCCTGTCGCCCAGCACCAGTCCAGCCCCCTAGCAGCAGCATCCTGCAACTCTATGCGCGTGTGGCTGCTGTAGCTGGTTGCTTTGATCGGAGCCCTCCGCACGCGTTTGTTTTAGCGTGGAGCACCAACACAAAAGTTTTGTACCGGAATATAATGCACGTATTGGTAATCATATTAATATCGAAACGGTCTTTACATTCCCACACATATTGGATACCTGGTACATACGAAGTGATTACCAAGTTGCAAGGAGGGCCGTCTCGTCGTGCCCGTGCTCTCGTGCTCGTGCTGGGGTGCTGGAATGTTGATGAGTGCTCGATTGCTCGAGTGCTCGAGTGTTCATCGTGCTCGAGTGGTCGTGCTCACTTGCTCGTCGTGCTGGACTACGGGCACGAGTAAAAGAAAACAAATCTTCCAATGATCAGCTCAGTACAGTATAATAGCGCAGTACAGAGCAGTAGTTACACCCAGGTTGAACTGCAGTTCAAATGTGTGTATACCTTCTACTGCTGCTGCTGTATGATAACATATACCGGTACCTGGTGTTTGCATGGGGGGATGCGGTGGAATCGAACATACTCATAATCTGCCAATAAAGTAACTTATTTATACGTTCATCCATGAGTGGGTCACAATGATCTGAACCCAACCTGCCTACTTGCGTCTGACCACAAATCCTAGAACCTTTGGGAACGTTCCGCACGTTCTCCTAGGAAGATCGCCTCTCGGAGCGATGTCGTTATCGCCAACGCTCCGAGCCACAAGGAAGGGTACAACATCCCGAGGAACCCCACGACGTCTTCCCAGACGCTTCCTCGGCTTATTGCCCGTTGCTGTTATCCTAGAGGAGTGCGAAGACGCGCCCTCGCACACCTCTCACTCTTCCTTCTGTCCCTATCTCAACCTGAGATTCTGTCTCTTTACCGAGCACTGCTATTCGTCCGGTGATCGTCAACACCGCCCACATTCTGCGACCGTTGCCTGTGAGGGACGCTTGTACACACAGCGTTGGAGATTCACACCTCCCTGCGGTGTTCTCGCGAACTAACCCTTATTGGCGTTCAGACGGCAGTCTTTTGATTGAGCCTTTCTCGAGTTCATCTCAGCCATGTCCGACAACTACGGAGGAAATGTGGACAACCCGGACCAACAGCCCGCCCTCCCTGCCGACGGGACTGTGGTCACCACCAATGGCGCCGCTGGTGACAACCCCGCCAACCCCCCTGAGCCTGATGGCGACGGCGCTGCCGCAACCAGCGACGGCGCTGCCGCCGAGGCGACCGCGGACGGATCTTCCCCCGCGAGCGCCATGGACGTGGACGGCTAACCCTTACATGCATCAGTTTGCTCTACGCTCTAACTACTGAACATCACAACTTTGTGTGTGGTCCACTTCTTCGCGTGAGGAGTTCTCCCAGTAGCTGTGCTGCTTTGCGACTTTGAATGAACTCCCCCAGCCCTCTGCTGCTGGCAACCGCGAGGGCCCGAGACTATGGAAAATAAACTGATACTTGCTGGTGGTGTTGTATTCTGGGGGTGGTGGTGGTGCTGATGCTGCTGTGGCGTACTGGTCGTTCACACGCAAGTACTTGATCTTGACCGAAAGACGGCCACCGGCTGCGGCGTCACATATCTGAGCGGGTGAGCTGCGCGCTCCTCTTATGTCTTGCGTGCGCACCGTGTACGTGGGCCATTCTTAAGTTATTGGGCGGGGACAGAGTGTCCCCTGCAGGCCTGCCTATTGGGTAGGTCCCTCGACGAGTACTCACTTTCTTAGCCGTAAGAGAGAAGCAGCTTTATTATTTTTCACCAAAACCTCGGATAGCAACTGGGACGGGAGGCACGAGTCTCTCCATCTCCTGACTACCCCGAATATAAAAAGCCATACGATCATATGAAAACGCCCAATTACCTGTCTAAAGCAGGAAATTGCCGGCCTTTTACGGCCGTACCTTAACACCATCTCCCGGCAAGTCAGCCGTCCAAACCGCAAAAACCAAGAAATGAATACGTATGGTTGGTTGTACTCCGTAACATTTGTGAAACTGTGTATCAACAGCCATATCGTAGGTTTACTTCACAAACATCATAAAGGAAATAGAGATGTATCAAGCAGCTTGCAAAGTTGAGTTTCAACCATTCATTCGGTCGTGTTCACAGCTAACGTTTTTCATTTTTCACTGTTTTTTTCAATTTTCACTGTGATTGCTCTGTTAATAGTACTGCTGTCCAGTGCTGCTATTTCAGTCCAAATCACCAAACCCAAAACATTCGATCACGTACCAGTTGTTGCTTTTACAAGGGCTCCTCACGGAGGGCGGCGGTTTGTCTTTGATTTTTGCTTCTTTGTGTCTTCCATTTGCTATAGTGCTGCTGTCAAGGGATTGTTGCTGCTGCACGATGTTGCTTCACCGAATTGTGCCCACCCCCTCCGACGTTTCGGATAAAGGTGCGAGCACGAAGAGATTTGTCCGAAAAAGAGCCAAAAATGGCAATTATACCTATACATACAAGGTTCCCCTCCGGGACGTGGTTCCCTGCGGAGGAAAATGATTGGGGTGAGCGCAAAGAGTCCTCTTGACATTCGTTTTTCCCTTCGCTTGCCGCGGTACAGCTCTAGCTGTTCAGCGGTGGCCTTGTATGTGGCAGGCAAGGGCCTCGCTGACGCGCGTTTGGTGGGTGTAGCAGGGTTGTTCTTAGTGATGGACGAAGTAGCTCCACCGGTAGGTGGGAACGTGGAATTCTCGCCGGGGGTCTCGGGAGGGGGGGTCTTGGAGGTGTTGACAGCAGCAGAGCTACCACCTCCAAGAGCGGAGCCGTTGGTACGACTACTTCCGACAGGCGTAGAAGACACCGCCACCCATGCGCAGCCTTTAAAATAATAGCATGTACGTGCTATCTCTACCCAGCGGTTTCTTCTATGTCTGTCGGAAGTAGTTGTACCAACGGCTCCGCTTTTGGAGATGGTAGCTCTGCTGCTGCCAACATCTCCAAGACCCCCCCTCCCGAGACCCCCGGCAAGAACTCCACGTTCCCATCAACCGGTGGAGCTACTTCGTCCATCACTAAGAACAACCCTGCGACACCCACCAAACGCGCGTCAGCGAGGCCCTTGCCTGCCACATACAAGGCCACCGCTGAACAGCTAGAGCTGTACCGCGGTAAGCGGGGGGAAAAACGAATATCAAGAGGACTCTTTGCGCTCACCCCATTCTTTTTTCCCCCCAGGGAACCACGTCTCGGAGGGGAACCTTGTACGTATCCGTATAATTGTCCTCTATGCCTCTTTTTTGGACACATCTCTTCGTGCTCGCACATTCATCCGAAACGTCAGAGGGGGTGGGCACAATCCGGTCTTTGGGGTCACGTTGCCGGAGGTTTGGGCGCCATCCGTGCAGTGTGACGCGCGTGGCAAGTTTGTTTTATATTAGGTAACATTTTTTTGGCCTTGGGCATATTCAAGGCAAATCCCAGGGTTTCCGCAACATCCACCCGGGGATGGGGTATCCCCGTGTACGTACGTAAGATTTGGAGAAGAGATGGTTTTGTCCGCGCGTATTTTTCTGTTTTTTTAGCGAATATCGCAGATGACAGACAGCAGACAACATGCGGAGAGCACAACGCTACAGCCCTGCCGCACAGCCGCAGCGGTAGGCAACACCATGTGTGCGCGCGTGGCGTGCCCTCGCTATGCTGCGGCGAGTTGCTTGTGTCGGAGCCTGTCATTTGTCACCCCATCATACCACACGTTTCTGCTCTGCTGCCGCTTGGTGCGCGTATCCATCGACGCGGAAACATAGGGACATTTGTGATAGTAATTTAGATACCAACCCATTTTTGCATTCATGTCCACAGAGGCAGTTTTTTAACGAGTAATTTCACGTTTTTTTAGCGAAGATCGCAGATGACAAGACAGCAGACAACATGCGGAGAGCACAACGCTAAAGGTAGGACCATGTGCGCGTTGCGTGTCCTCTCTTTGCGGCGGCGGCGAGTTGCTTTTGTAAGCCTGCCACGTGTTGTCATCTTGCTCCCTCGTTCTCAGTACGTGCTCTTTACATAATATTCTACAGTAAGCCGCATCCCACGCCACACGTGCCCCTTCTCGCTTCCTGGCGGTCCCTAAGCTGGAGTTCGAAGTGTGACGCTCTTCTCAAAATCATACACATCATACGGTGTAAAAGTGTTGTGTGTTGTGTGTATTTTCTCAACAACAGATTGGTCATGGGCACGTCTGTATATCGAGTACCCAAAAAGTGGTTAAAGTACTGCTATGGAGTACACCCAAGAAGAACTGCGGGTAAAAGGCGAAATTATTAATTTTTCCGGGCAAGTTTTTTTTGTATATGTACAAACAAATGCAATGGTCATTGCGTCGGGTAGTGATAATATGTCCTTGCGCCACTGCCCTAGGCATATATATATATATTTTTTCGGAGAACATAGAATGAAAGAGTAAGCACGTAGGCACCTCTTGAGCATGAAATGCATCTGGGAGGAGAAACATGCCTATTGTCTCTACGTATTCCTCCGCGTGGATGCATACGACACATATCTCGCAGACCGCGTACACTCGATGTTTGGATGGACGACACGAGTGGAAATGCGAAGCAATGGCCTATTTATTCATGGCAAAATGCGAAGCAATGACCCATTCATGGCGACACCACGATGGCGGTATATCCTTACAAAGTACACTACAGCACTTACGTGTACGTACTGATACGAAGTAGTATGGTAGTCGATGTATATGGTGTGTAGGCTACGCCAAGGTTACGACAGGGGGAATGTTGTGATATACCCCCACTTTCACCACTCGCATGAGTGACTATTAATATGTACCTCATCGAAGAAAATGATCTGGGAGATTGTTTCGGCGCAGCATAGTGTCTCACCACTTCCATTGCGGATTAATATTGCAAAATCAGAACAGCACGAAAGCTCAAGGTCGCAAAGAGGAACAGGAGGGTCACTCGCGCGAGTGGCCCCAGCGATAGCACGAAAAAGCCCCTCAAAGTGCCCCCCTTTTACCTTGTTCCGGGGCGCTAACAACGCCTTTAATATGCTTGTCATCCGACAACGTGAAACATGAGCTGCAACGTCCACCACTCACAAACAACCAGGTAACAACACAAAAATTGAAATAGAAAAAATAAAAGTGAAAATGTTTTCATGTCACCGAACTTTATTGGGGCACACAAGTGGAGCACAAAATCTTTCATGACCCACATAGCAGTCGTCGGCAAACAAGTTGGTCGGTTCCGCAGGCCAATACAGAATATGCGCGGCCAACGCATGAGCCTGAAAAGCTTACTCGCCGGGTATCGACCATTCAACCAGCCGAGCTAGCAGCTGACGGGCTTGACACAAGTTTAAAAAACCTTTTCCGATCGGAAGCCGTTGCCAATCATAGTCCCTGTCTAATAAAAAAAGCCTGCTTAAGCCCTGTCCCATCGGAATCCCCCACCAATAAAAAGCCCTGTCCAATTAAAATCCCTGCCCAATCATGAGTGCTGACCACTCAGAAGTCCTGTCCAGTCAGAAATAGTGTACAATAAAAACTCTGACCAAACAGAAGCCCTGACCAATCAGAAGCTTTGACCAATCAGAAGTCCTGTCCAGTCAGGAGCCCTATCCAATCAAAAACCCATGCCCAGTCATACGCCATGGCTAAACGATACCCTGCCCAACCATAATCCCTGTTCCGTCAGAAACCCTGATCAATCAGAAGCCGTGTTCAGTCAGAATCCCTGTCCTATCAAATCCCCATGCTCAATCAGAATCCCTGTCCACTCAGAATCCCTATTCAATCAGAGGCCCTGTGCAATCAGAAGCCCTCTCTATTCAGAAGCGGCCCTACCGCCGTTGGCCCTCACCAGTAAGCGCGGCAGGCCGGCAAAGTCGGACGAAACGTTCTTCACAAGCTTCTCCAAGTAGCCCGAGTAGCCCAAGGTGACGATGCAATTTTTTTTTGAACACATATTTTTTTTAAGGTTGATCCGAACTTCGAGACCAATCACAAATACTTCGAATGCCCCCGTACGCTGCGCAGCAATCACTCATCGACAAGTAAGTTGTTCCGCTTCCGCCGGCAAACGCTACCCAATCAGAATCCTGTCCAACCAAAGCCCTATCCAAACCCGATCCGATCTAAAGCCCTGTCTAATAAGAAGCGGCTGTACCGTCGCTCACCGTGGCCCTCCCCAGCAAGCGCGGCAGACCGGCGAAGTCGGCCGGGATGTTCTTCTCAAGCTTCGCCGGGTAGTCCGACGGCACCATGAGAGCTTCCAGCTCTCCCACTTTCGTCACGATCGCTGCGTGCACCGGATACGCCTGGGTTTTCGCCCGGGTTCGGGTTGGTTGGGTTGGGTTGGGTTGGGTTGGGTTGGGTTGGGTTGGGTTGGGTTGGGTTGGGTTGGGTTGGGTTGGGTTGGGTTGGGTTGGGTTGGGTTGGGTTGGGTCGGGTTGGGTCGCGTCCGGTTGGGTTGGGTTGGGCTGGGCTCCGTTAGATAGGAATGGATTGGATTTGGTCAAGCCACACACAAGTGGGTTTTATACATAAGTGGGGAGCAACAGCGCACATAGTGCCATAGACATTAAGCGCGTACTCGAGAAGGGTACACATGGCGCACCTCGTCCAATTTAGCCTTCTCCAAAACCACCCCCGCGCCTGCGTCCTGGACGATTCTCTGCAGAGATCCTGGAATGAATGGGTGGCAGCAACGGCAGCAGTAGCAGCGACAGCAACATCGATAGCAGCAACGGTAACAACGGCAGTAGCAACAGCAAAAACAACAGCAGCAGCAGCAAAAACGTTGGTACTATTAAAATCTCGCTCAAATGCTATCCTTCTGGCACGTGCGAACGCTGCTGTATCCAAAATTACGCACATTCACAGAAACGGCGGAGACGACAGATTTTTCCAGAGACGTTACAAGTAGCACGGTACCGGTCAGCGCCAAAAACCAGAGCCCCAGCGCACGCGAGCGAACCCAACAAACGAGGGAAAGACCTACGACCATGGCACGAGTTACTACATGATACATACATGCGGACCACCTCAAAAATCACCCAAGTTTCTAGAGTTATATCTGGCAACGGAATGCTTCAAGACTTGAACCGGTGCAGAAGACACATTTATGCTGGAGAGCGTTTTGAGGCACGACCAGCTTTCGTCTTCCTTCGTCATGTTTCCGTTCCTTTCATCGTTTAGAGCTATATATTTAACTACTTTGTCGAGAAAGACACATTTTCGTTTTACACCAGCGCACTGTGAGCACGACCACCCCCTCTCACGCCTCACCAAGGTTGGTGTCGAGGTCGGTGAGGAGCTTGGTCGCCTCCCCTTCGTTAGAGCTCCCCACCGCTTTCAGGAGCTGTGCTTTGTTGTTCGACATGGCGGACCTGCGGGCAAGAATCGTGTTCCGTACGTGTTAAGAGTCAGACGAGAAGCAAGATCATAATAGCTGGTGGGGTGGTGGGGGTGGGGGGGCTTAGGCGGTTGGGTGGTCGGGTGGGTGGGTGGGTAGGTGGTTGGGTGGGTGGGTCGGTTGGTGGTTGGTTGGTTGGTTGGTTGGTTGGTTGGTTGGTTGGTTGGTTGGTTGGGTGAGTGGATGGGTGGGTGGATGGATTGGTAGGTTGGTTGGACGCAACAACCATAACGACGACGACAACGACAACAACGGCAACGGCAACGGCAACAACAACAACAGCAACAATAACAACAACAACAACACCAGCATAACGCCAGGGATAGGAACGGCAATATCGACACCCAACACCAACAACAGCAACAACTAACTTTGCTCGCTGGCAGTTGGAGACGGCGCGTGTCCAGTTCTTCTGGAAGAGGTCCAGCTTGGTCGCCTCCACCGCCTCCTGCAGTTGCCGAGCCTGGTCGGGGTCAAGCAGAAAGGGGGGGGCGAGAGAGGTCGGCGAAGAAATTGGTGGGTCGAGTATGGTATTGCTGCCGAAGGGCACCGCACGGTCGGCCCTCCTTACCTTATTACCTCGTCGTCAGTTAATTAATCAATCCATCAATTAATCAGTCAATCAATCAATCGAATAATCATATACAAAGTAGTCAATAAATCAACTAACCAACCAACCAATGAATCAATCAAGCAACCAACAACACGACGAAGCAAATCACTCAACGATCTAACCAAATAACGAATCAATACATCAAAGCACACGCAGTAGCTGCTGCGCGACAACGCAAGTAACACAAGTTCGAGTACTCAGAGTTGGCGATATTCAACATGTGTGTGTCGTAGAACAGTTACAGTTCGCTTTTGTTCCCGATTTTACATGTGTCCTTTTTTCATACGTTCCAGTACGAGCTGGGCAAGCCGTAAAGCACACAATTACATCATGGAGTCAAATCTCGTGAATCACTGCGAGTTAGAACTTGAAATTAAGAAGAGCTGACCCTCGCACCTAAGTTAATGAGCACAAATATATATATATATACTCCGGAGTATATTATAAAAATTAAAATACACTCCAGCTGTGAGATCGAAGATTTGGTCGAAACTCATCTTTGCAAGCTGTGTGTGATCCTCCGGTCGCGCGTATTACTGGGTGTGTGTCCTTATTAAGGATATAGGTCGGCGACTCCCCTTGGAACTACGTTTGTACCAGGGTCAACAGGGTGATGTTAGTCAGTCTGTGCGCGAAAACTATAAAACCCGTTTTTGAGGGGAACAAAATCTGACAGCTGTAGAAGAAAATGCATCAAGTATATCCTGTAAGTCATATAACCGGTGAGGGGAGGGCGGAGTTAAACAAAAAAAAACAAAAAAACATCAACCGGGGGGCCGGGGGTGAAAAAGAGGAGTGGGGGGGGCGGGGGAAACTCAATCAATGCGCAGAAACTATTAACCCTTTTGCTGGGACGAATCTGACGGTTGTGGAAGGAGTGCATCAGAGTACCATCTGTATCCTGTAAGTCGTGCAACCGGTGAGGGGAGGGGGCGGAATGCTCGAACGGGGAGGGGGGGGGATTCCAACCGCTTTAGGTCGCATACATGTATACCTGGTGTTATACGAACTTACTATACGCGTGGTGCTACGTCTAGGCGATGGTGCAGGTGAAGGGGAAGGAGGGGGGGGGGGGATAATTGGAGCTACGGTATGGATGGCTAGAAAGGTAATGAGGTGATATCACCTGTCTGGTAGTGTTTATTACTCTGGCAGTTTTTAATTTCATGTGGGGCGGCGGGAGAGAACACGGGACAAATCTGACGGTTGTGGAAGGAATGCATCAGTTTGCCATGTATATCCTGCAAGTCGTACAACCGGTGAGGAGACGGCGGAATGTTCGAAGGGGGGGGAGGGGAAAGGGGGAATTCCAACCGCTTTAGGTAGCATATATGTATACCCGGTAGGAACTTACTATACGCGTGGTGCTAGGTCTAGGCGATGGTGCAAGTAGCGGGGGAGGAGGAAGGAGGGGGAGGGGGGGGTAATTGGAGCTACGGTATGGATGGCTAGAAAGGTAATGAGGTGATATCACCTGTCTGGTAGTGTTTACTACTCTGGCAGATTTTGGTTTTATGTGGGTTGGCGGGAGAAAACAAAACGAAGAGGGGGGGGGGGGGATTCTAACCGCTTTAGGTCGCATAACTGTATACATGGTAGGAACTTACCATACGTGCTAGGTGTAGGCGATGGTGCGGGTGGCGGGGAAGGAGGAGGGCTGGGGGGGGGGGATAAATGGATTGGAGCTACGGCATGGCTGGCTGGATAGGTAATGAGGTGGTATCACCTGTCTGGTAGTGGTCATTACTCTATTAATAGCTGTAATATGTTCAGAATCAGACTCATCTCGACAAGATATCCGTTAATACTAGAAAATTTAACAAACTTTTGGATTTTGTTCCTGGCGTTTTGACAGTAAAATCCTACTGGTGTGACAGTTCTAAAAGTGTTCGTTCCCGAAATGAACATTTCTCAAACATGAAATAGGGTGTAGACATTACTGAATACACAAAAATAAGCTGGGAATCAGTTTGCATTGCCCGATTTGTCGATCGTCACGAGATAGGGCCAAAACAAGATTCCATACTCAAATAAAGGTGAAACAAGAAAAACGGCATGTACTGCGAAGCAGCGCTTAGTTTTTCCGTTTTACATCTGCAATCGTACGGTATTCGTGACGACGGTGCGAAGTTATGTCGTTCCCGGCTTTTCTAGTTTATTTTATTTTTTAGATGAGTTTCAGTCATGTTTCTATTTTTTTGTCTTCATGTTCGGTCATATCCATATCCCTCGAATCAATTTCACTTTTAAAAGCCCGGAAAAAACGTCTTGGTTGGTGCATGAACAACACCGTGCCAATTTTTCAAATCCAACTGCATAAACTATGGGCGCTGCGTGGTCGGTCTCCCGTTCCGTAGGGTTTTGGCTGGCCCAGCTCGTACACGGTAGGTTTAGTTTTGTACATACAGTACACGTGCCATGTATGCATTCATCTGCTTCTGCTAAAAAATCACACAACACGCACACCCAGCGCCTGAGCCAGCATGTTTGGTCGTCGGCCATCTACTGCACGCACAGCACACCACAGCGAAATCAGCACAGCACAACGGAGAAAAACACGTAGCACGTGCCGATCATAGCGCGACAATGCAAGCAAAGGCAAGCACAACTAACGACATTTACCGCGTCGTGGAGCACCTCCTACAGCTCGCTGTGTCTTCAAAGCGAACGAATACATCGAAATCCGCCTGGCCGAAAAACGTATACACCCACAAGCAGCAGCACCTAGCTGGTCAGGCGCGAAGGGCGTGCCTCAACTTCCAACTCACTAAGATACAACACTACTAGCCTTCCCTCCGCGTCCTTTCTCTTGCGTAGCGATTCGTGCACGGATGCAATATCCGGGTTATTCTCCTGAAGCGCGGAGCTATTGGGATATGGGGATCGCCAGACGCACAAGTTTGTCAGCCGCGGGCGCGAACTCACCGGTTTGCAGTCGATCGGAAGACCCCACTGCAGCAACGAGATAGGGTCCTTGTTCACTCGGGACCCCTGACCAGTCACAGCGGCAAATTAAGCATGTGGAAAACAAATTAGGCAGGTGCAAGACCTTAACGTGGGAAATATGGGGTTTATGAAGCGGTTGAATATTGAATCGAAATATAATTAGGAGGCATGTTTGGGTAGGGGACACATGTCGGATACAGCGAGTATGGTTGGGGTTGAACTCGCACTCGGGAGAGAAACAAGGACACGGCGGGTACTAAGATAAGCGAAGCATACGGCAGAGTACATGAACAAAACGAGGCGTTTGCGCGTTGCGGGGACAGGGGACAGGGACGCGGATACAAGCAAGGAGCGGGACGCGGGACGGGTCAGGTTAAAAAAACTATAAGAGTGCGAGCACGACAAGGTCCCGCCGCGGCCCGGTAACGCTTTATCGAACCACGCTGCCGTTGCCACCATAGCACCGTTGTTTCGGCAACCAGGTAAGCCGACGCACGACACACGCGCTGAAAGCGTGGTGAGCTTTTTGAGCGTCATTGTTAAACATCCGTCCGATAATCAAAAACAATAAACAACACCCCGCGCGCGCGGACAAGCACTCCCACGGAAGGGCTGCGTACTGTTTGAGTCTTACACGTGACGTGCTTGCTGTAGAGAGCGCATGGCTCAGCCACAATACTGGGGCGCCAATCCGACCGTGTGCGTTAAGGCCCGGGGAAGCTTCCTCCCTCTCAACCTCCCTTATGACGAGCGCTAGAAAAAACTAGGGAGAAAAATTAGGCGCAGCCTTACCGTAGGATGGGTCATCCGGCCTTGTTACTTATCTGGGCTTTTCACGGGTCGGGTCACCTCTCGCGGATCGGGTCGGGTCAGGGTGATCCGACCTCGCTTGTGGGTTTCGAAAACCTCCTGACCCGACCCGTTCCGACCCGCGACATTCAGAACTACCTCCTGACCGATCCGGACTAGACCCGGGAGAATTTGAAAGCATCGTAACCCGACTCGAGGGTCGGGTCATGACCAGTGAAAAGCCCTGCTATTTATTGTCTGATGAACGGCTTGCATGCGTCCTCTAGCTTAACTATTTATTGTCTGGTTTACGACTTGCTTCGGTTATGTGTATCAGATAGGTTCAATTTATTCTATCCGTGAGGTGCCCTTCCATAGGAGCCTATTCTGTAATCACGGACTATGTTGCAGCGATGAAATCAAGTGACAACAAAAACAAGAACAAGAACAAGAACAAGAACAAGAACAAGAACAAGAACAAGATAAATAAAAATAACAAGAACAAAGACAAGAACAGGAACAGGAACAGGGCCAAGAACAAGAACAAAAACGAGAACAAGAACAAGAACAAGAACAAGAACAAGAACAAGAACAAGAACAAAAAGAACAAGAATATAACTAAGAACATCTACAAGCGCATGCACAAGACCAAGAACAAGAACAAGAACAAGAAAAGGAACATGACCAAGAACAAGAACAAGAACAAGAACATGGACAAGAACAACTCACCGATGCCGTTGAGCTGACGACAAGCTTGTTGGACGCCGCGTTCGCTGCCTCGAAGTTGCCGGCCACCGCTAGTCCCGCCAGCAAAGAAGCGATCGTTTGCTTTCCGAACTCCCCTAACGAAATAAACGAAATAAAAGCGGCAAAGCTCGTAAGGTCAAAGGTTGGGGGGGCGGGGGGGGGATCATGGGCGCGACGAACACATACACGAGCACAAAAAAACACTAACAAAACGTTTTAACTGCAAAGATCCCCGCATTCACCCCGAGTTTCCCAGTCGCTACGTAGGCTCTAGTCACAGCCCTTACAGGCGCCCTTTCGAGATCCCCGAAGTCGAAGACTGCGACCGGGCGCAGTTCAAATTCCGAAAAAGAAAAACACCAGGAACGACAACTTTTTGGTTCGGCCAGCCACGACACGACAGACCAAATGCTTTCTTGAACAACGCGTTTGCTAGCCGGTTGGACGACAATTGTCAAGCTGAACGGGGGAGCGCGGGGGGCGAACATGGTGTTCGCTACCACGTACGTACAGCGTACAGCGGTCAAGAGATTCCAGGAGAAGGCAGTTTGGGCTGCCAAGAGTCACACGGTTAGGATGCACCACCCTGAACCTATTATAATACGTCTAAATGGTCGTCAGTCCGTCAGTCACAGGCCTAAACTGCCGTCTCCCAATCTCTTTGACAGAGGCGGGGGCTTGCAGCGGCGTTTTTTGTTTTTGTAGTAGCGTGTTTGGCGTTTCGTTCTTGCGGGGGGTCGGTGATCGGCCGCAGTCTCTCAGCGTACGTGCAGCTGCAAGGGGCTTGTAGCGGCGTTCCTTGTTTCCGTAATGGCGTGTTTGGCGTTGCGTTCTTGTGGGGGGGTTGGTCGGGATCGGCTGCAGTTCTCTCAAACAATCAATCCATCAGTCCAGTTGCACGAACAACAGCGATATCACGTGAAAAACATCAAAACACAAGTAACGGCAGCAGTCGCTGCACGGCAAAAGCTGCGTACTATAATGTTCGCCGAACAAGAGCGGCAGCAATACGAGTAATAAGACATCTCACAAAAAAAAATTGCCACTTTGAAGAACAGACAAATCTGGTGTTCAGAGAGATTGACGGCATTAATCGTGGTCTTTACCGACGTAGAGCTGGGAGGCTGAGTTACAGCAGAAGCAGAGAAAGAACGGCGTGCCATTCGTGTGAATGGTCAGCTATCACAGTTTACAGCGTACCGTATTAGACAGCAAGCATTGCAGTGATGGGCTCCCGATAGTGCCGGTATGTGCAACGCCATATACCGGCCCTGTTCAGGGCACCTCCACTATTGGGAATAGGGCTACAATCAAGAGTTACTATAGATACTTCCAGTCGCGCAACGCGATTCCACGGGCACTATGGCAGTGGCACATTCCAACCGGCACTATACAGAGCAGTTACACTATTCAACCGACACTATAGAGGGCAGTGGCACTCTCAACCGGCCCTATTGGGACCCCCCCCAATGTACTCATCAGCAGTAGATCTCATGATGCCTCTTGCACACACCAACACTTTTGGAGGGATTTCTTGGGGACACTGCAGCGGAAAGACGGCGGGAGCGCAGAGAGGCATATCCCTCGTGGTTCACTCGCATCACGTCATCATGAGAGGAAAACAGTGCCCAAAATTGTGGCAAACCACGTTCCCTGTACCCCAGGCACAACTACCGGGTACAGTAGTGGTTTCTCTGTAGTGCCGGTTGCCCGCTATAGTGCCTGTGAAATCGCTTGGCACAGATGGGAACAACCAGTAGTGGCAGCGTTCGGAGTAACGTCGACTTCCGCTGAAGTGCTGATATTTCCGGTTGGAACATACCGGCACCATATAGGGATCACTGCTGTACACGTAGCTGATGCCTGTGCAGAGAGATGCCTACTATTAATAACCAGTTTAAAATTCCAGCGGGAAATAATCAAGGCTTTTCACGGGTGTTGAACCGGCCCACGGGTGAGTTCATGAGCTGTTCAAAAACTCCTGGGTCGAGTCGGCTCGGGTCAGGAGGTCTTCGAAATCTCACGTGTAGGTCGGATCGGGTCAGGAGGTTTTCAAATGTCGGCCGGGTCGGGCCGGGTCACCCTGACACGATCCGACCCGCGAGAAGTGATCTGACCCGTGAAAACCGCTGAAAAAAAAACAAAGGGAGCGGCGAGACCAGAGTCGGCCACACGAAGCTCCCGGGGCATGGGGCGTATTCGGCTGCATTGTGAGGATCTGCATCACACGCGGGCAGCACGACGATGCTCGTATAATACTGCTGCACGCCGGCTGTTCGTGGGTCGGGAGGTTTTCAAAATCTCGCGAGTCGGGTCGGGTCGGGACAAGAGGTGATTGAATCTCACGGGTCAGGTCCGGTCGGGTCGGGTCGGGTCAAGAGGTTTCAAAGTCTTGCGGGTCGGGTCGGGTCGGGTCGGGTCGGGTCGGGTCAAGAGGCGATAAAATCTCACGGGTTGGGCCCGGTCGGGTCAAGAGGTTTTAAAATCTCGCGGGTTGGGTCGGGTGATGACCCTCGGGATACGGGTCACGTCGCGGGTTCGGCCACTTTGACCCGCCAGTTGTTTTTCCTCTGACCCGCGGATGGGACCCGCAAATCCCACGCGCGGATCCAACAATTTCAACAAGCATAATGCTCGCTTCCTGCCCGAGGGCTTCTCTGGCGCCGATACTCCTTTTTGATTATATTCGTACGTTGAAACGCCGCTAAATGTACATATTCAAGTCCATATCCACTTATACCCAATGAACTCAAGCCGGGTTTCACCTCGGGGTACAAAAGCATACAAAAGTCACCCATATTTTGTCCTCGAAATTTTTTCAAACCTTATTCACTTGGTTAATGGGACCTGCTCCGCTCTCAGCGCTCCCACTTGGAACACGCCTGCCTAAACCCCCCTCTCGGAGAACCTTCCCGGCATTCTTCGCGTTCCTTACTTTCTTCGCTTTCTTCATTTCTTTGTTTCGCGTTTTTCTTTTATTTTTTTCATTCCGTAACTTTATTTAACGTATGATCTACGACTTTCAGGTGTTATTCCTTCGTTTTTGATCGACTTTCATGTGTTAAATTTCGTTTTTACCAACGTATGATCTACGACTCTACGACGCATCTACGGCGCAAAGTCGTGAGATGTTGAAGTTGACTGCCGGCTTTTTAGTGTTCTACGAGTAGGCACCTACTTTCAGCTTCCTACGCTGGCCACCTGTCGCCGTAGCGCTTCCCCACCACTTTTAAACTCGGAGAGCGAGCAGCATGTTGTCTTCAAGCATCTATCGTAGCTCTCCTGCTAAAAAGCCGAAGCCTACCAACCAAAGCCAAGGAGGGGGAGGTGGTGGAGGCTCTGCCGGTGGCGGTGGTGGAGGTGGGGGTGGGGGTGCAGGCTGGACCGTGGTCGGCGGCGTTGCGGGCGTCAGAAACACGTACCCTTGCTCTGGCAAGCACTGTGAGGGCACGGTCAACATCCGCAACAGGCGGAATTCGGCTTTGCTCTTCGGTGTCTGCGACACCTGCGGGGTGTATTACAATTTCAACAAGAAGTTCTAGGGCACCGGCGACAACCCCCGAAAGTGTGACTGGTGCGGAGGGGACACTGCTGACAGCCCGTCTATTGGTGTGGAAAACGACGGCCCCGACAAGGCGTCCAAACGTGAGTCGGATTTCCTTCGCATTACTTCCGCCGCTTTTGTTTTCGTGTGGCGACCGCGCCGGTGTTTCCTTTCTAGATGTTTGATCCCCGCGGTGTGCCACCAAGCCAGTCTAGCAGGCATACCCGGTTGGTGAGTGGTGTTCATCACTTTTCCACCCATTCTGCGGTTCGTCGCTGCGTGATTTAATTAATACGTTTCTGTTCGAGTGTCTGCGTTCAGCTTGGCTGCTTCGTACCTTACGGTTGTTGTGATGTGTGTGCGTGCTTGAAATCATCACACTCACACGCCGTTTGCTTCTGCTGTCCTTTTTGTTGCAGCGTGGTACAACTACCACGCAGTGTGGAAGGAGTGCCTGGGCAGCAGGACCAGCGAGAAGCTCAAGTTTGGGTGGATCGTCCCAGAGGGGAGTCCCGTGATTGGCGTGAGTAAAAAAATGCACTCCGTTTTTGCTCTATTGATGTTAATGTTGAATCAGAGTTTCTTCTTTCCTTTTTCTCCCGTGGTTCGGAGTACATCGCAGGCTCTAAGACGCTTCGTTGTCCGGTAGACCGAGTACGACTCCTGGCTTCTGACGCTGTTGTAGGCCGGCGACTGCTGTGGAGTAATATTTTTCACGTATGATACTCGCGCGAGACGAGAGGGTGTTGTGCACCTGCTTCTGCTTACATCACAAACGCGCGGCGTGGTACTTTCATGATGCAACAGGGCGGGTGGGTTCCTGCTGATTATTTTTTCGTTTTTTCGATCTGCTATTGTAGGCCGCCTGTCGAGTAAGAGCAAAGGAGCCAATTTTGTCCCGGGAGGTTGGGTGTCAGGTATTTTTGGTTGGAAAAATAGAGCCGCAGATATTTTTTCGGCTGAACAACTGAACCATGCTGATTTTCTGTTTTTTTCGGCCCGTTTTATTCTCTCACTCTCCTGAATACCCCCCCACACTTTTGGCGTGGTGACTTGGAAGCCCTTTGCTTGATACCTGCTCGTCTGTCCAGAGACAGTATTCATTGTAATTACAAGTCATCTACATACAGCAGGATGTACGTATCCAGGCTCCAAAACCCTCCTACAATCCAGCAGACCGAGTACTCTCATGCTACACAGCAGTACGTACGTATAACCACCCTACGTATTATACCAAACACGGTTTATTTTCATATTCTCACCTTCGTTGAAACTACCGGTACCACCGTACACATAGAAGCGCAGACGAGAGTAGGTGAACGGTATCAGGTATTCGGGTGGACAAACTGGGCGGGATCTTAGATTGCTTCACGTTTTCGGCTGTTACAGTACGGCACTGCTGACCCACAAAAAGCACAGCTGACAGTAGTTGCATCACGTTGTCGTTTGCAGAAGGTCTGCGAGGCCGCGGAGAGGGGTGATCAGGTGGGGAACATCATTCAGCAGAAGTGCACTGGCACCATCGCGGAAGGGCACCTGCTGCTCAAGAAATCCGGAGACTACCTCTTGGAGGAGCTCCCTGCGCTCCACTACCATTGCGCCAAGCGCGATTTTGACATTGAGGTACATATATAGATATAATTACATTTGTCCTCGAATTTTTTTTAAACCTTATTCACTTGGTTAATGGGACCTGCTCCGCTCTCAGCGCTCCCACTTGGAACACGCCTGCCTAAACCCCCCTCTCGGAGAACCTTCCCGGCATTCTTCGCGTTCCTTACTTTCTTCGCTTTCTTCGTTTCCTTTTTTCCCGTTTCTCTCTTTATTTTTTTCATTCCGTAACTTTATCCAACGTATGATCTACGACTTTAGGGTGTTTATTTTCGTTTTTACCAATGCATGATCTACGACTCTACGACGCATCTACGGCGCAAAGTCGTGAGATGTTGAAGTTGACTGCCGGCTTTTTAGTGTTCTACAAGTAGGCACCTACTTTCAGCTCCCTACGCTGGCCACCTGTCGCCGTGGCGCTTCCCCACCACTGTACAACTCGGAGAGCGAGAAGCATGTCGTCTTCAAGCATCTATCGTAGCTCTCCTGCTGAAAAGCCGAAGCCCACCAACCAAAGCCAAGGAGGGGGAGGTGGTGGAGGCTCTGCCGGTGGCGGTGGTACTGCTGCACTGCTGTTCTCCTGTATGTAGTAAAAGTTTGGTCGGTGGGTGGGTGGAGGGTGCACTGCGTCGTCCGTGGTGGGTGGGTGGGCCGTTCTGTACGTGGGAAAGCCGAAGCCCACCAACCAAAGCCAAGGAGGGGGAGGTGGTGGAGGCTCTGCCGGTGGCGGTGGTACTGCTGCACTGCTATTCTCCTGTATGTAGTAAAAGTTTGGTCGGTGGGTGGGTGGAGGGTGCACTGCGTCGTCCGTGGTGGGTGGGTGGGCCGTTCTGTACGTGGGAGTCTTTTTTTCTGTTTCCTGTTTCATAAGAACCAACCCCGCGTACCAGGTGTATATTTTGTTCGACGAATTCTATTTATACGTCCCACGCCCATAAATAAACTCCAGTAAGCTAGCAGCTGGTTACGCTGGCCACCTGTCGCCGTGGCGCTTCCCCACCACTTTACAACTCGGAGAGCGAGAAGCATGTCGTCTTCAAGCATCTATCGTAGCTCTCCTGCTGAAAAGCCGAAGCCCACCAACCAAAGCCAAGGAGGGGGAGGTGGTGGAGGCTCTGCCGGTGGCGGTGGTACTGCTGCACTGCTGTTCTCCTGTATGTAGTAAAAGTTTGGTCGGTGGGTGGGTGGAGGGTGCACTGCGTCGTCCGTGGTGGGTGGGTGGGCCGTTCTGTACGTGGGAAAGCCGAAGCCCACCAACCAAAGCCAAGGAGGGGGAGGTGGTGGAGGCTCTGCCGGTGGCGGTGGTACTGCTGCACTGCTATTCTCCTGTATGTAGTAAAAGTTTGGTCGGTGGGTGGGTGGAGGGTGCACTGCGTCGTCCGTGGTGGGTGGGTGGGCCGTTCTGTACGTGGGAGTCTTTTTTTCTGTTTCCTGTTTCATAAGAACCAACCAACTAACTGCGCCCCGCGTACCAGGTGTATATTTTGTTCGACGAATTCTATTTATACGTCCCACGCCCATAAATAAACGCCAGTAAGCTAGCAGCTGGTTATTTTTAGGCGCCCCAAGTACAATCTTCATGGCAAGTTGTAGAGTCACGTGCTTGTCCAATGTACACTGGGTAGTCGGGTTCGTTTTCCATATACTGCAAGTAGTGGTGAACAACCCCAATGCCATCTTGCGTTCGTATTTGGTGCTCTACCACAAGCAGCTGGTGGTGATGATGCGCTATCATACACCCGTTCTGAATAATAAATGTCTTTTTTTGTTGTATTCGCCCGCACTGCCAATCTGAACGTGACATCGCCAGCAAGCTCGCAACACAGCACAGAGTAAACAGCTCTGCCCATAGAGCTCTTGGCATTATCAAGTCGCGGGCTTCATGAAACCATGCACCTTCTATTCCTGTCTCTTTCACATTTGTTGTGTTGTATTCCTGGCGCGAGCGTAGCGGGCGGCGTCTGCCGCCCGCGGAGCAGAGCCCTTGTATGTATATACGCTGTAACCACAGACTTAAATGATTTATGCATATTATATATTTACGCTATGATACATTGTTGTGTCTTTCTGTAGCTTGGATCGCCGTGCGCAGAATCGGCAACGCGAGCGCTTTTCGCTTGGCCTAACAAAGGCGAATCCCGCCCAGCCCGGGAGCATTGTAACCAACAAATCGGCTGCTGCTCGCCTGTCAGGTGTATTGCTCTAGGTACTGCTGTATTGCTGTACTGCTGTACGTACTGCTGCACGGCTGTTCTGGTGTACTGCTGCACTGCTGTTCTGATGTACGTACTGCTGCACTGCTGTTCTCCTGTATGTAGTAAAAGTTTGGTCGGTGGGTGGGTGGAGGGTGCACTGCGTCGTCCGTGGTGGGTGGGTGAGCCGTTCTGTACGTGGGAGTCTTTTTTTCTGTTTCCTGTTTCATAAGAACCAACCAACTAACTGCGCCCCGCGTACCAGGTGTATACTGCTGTACGTACTGCTGCACGGCTGTTCTGATGTACGAACTGCTGCACTGCTGTTCTGCTGTATGTAGTAAAGGTTTGGTCGGTGGGTGGGTGGAGGGTGCACTGCGTCGTCCGTGGTGGGTTAGTGGGCCGTTCTGTACGTGTGAGCCTTTTTGCGTCCTGTGGGAGATGAACCCGTACGGCGGCATTGTCGTACTGCCCTGTTATTATTTTGTTCTTTTAGTACTTAATACAGAGGATACAGCACCAATTTGTTTTTGTCCGCCATACCGGCCGGCAACTGGCATATTTCGGGAGTACCACTAGTGATGTTAATAATGTGATAAATAATCAACGCTACACTGCCCCTGTATTTGAAACGCGCGTGCACAGCTGCACCGCATCATCGCCAACAAGCTGGAGTTCAAGCTCCTCGAATCCTCCGCCGAGCAAGAGGCCAAGCAGGCCTGCGCAGGGATCCCCGCAGACCTCGGTGACGACTTCTGAAGGCAATACAGAGCCATAGCAAGTTGCATCATATGTTGGTCAGGTAGTTTGGTGCATGATTGTATTCCCTCACATCGTGGGCTGTTTCGTACCGTGGTGTTTGAGTTTGTTCGTAGCGTAACGTGTGTATATATATGCAATTTCGCGCCAACACAGAGCCGTAGCGAGTTGCGTCATATGGTGGTCAGGTATTTTGCTGCATGTTTGTATTCCCTCGCATCGTTGGCTGTTTCGTAACGTCGACGTTTGTGCTTCTTCGTATCGTGTGTCTATGTTATTTCGCGCCAACGAGTTGCATCACATGTTGGTTAGGTAGTTGCTTTGTGTTTGAATGCCCTCACATCGTGGTCTGCTTTGTACCGTCGATGTTGGTGTTTGTACGTAGTGTCACTTCGCGCCAACACTGAGCCGTAGCGAGTTGCATCATATATTGGTCAGGTGCTTGCTTCATGTTAGTATTCCGTCACATTGTGGGCTATTTATAACCTTTAGATGCAGTCCTTTGACTTTCATTCCCCTGCAGATTGTGACAGATTGTTTTGTGATATTGCGTGTCGTGGAAGTTTGTGCATAAAATAGGCACAGTATGATCAACCTTCGTTGGAAGGGTTTTTGTTTTTCGATGTAGTGTTGTTATCACAGTGTTCCAATTTGACTACTTGCTCGTATTCATAGTTATAGATGTTTTTCTGGAAGTCAAGCGCGTTACTTCATGGCAGGTAGTACAGCCCCGTGCATGTCCAATGTGCACCGGGTGCTCAGATGCCTTTTCCGTATACTGCAAGTAGTCCAGAAGTATAGTATAATACGATAGGTGTAAGTTAGGCGTCTGCGGTATTCGACTACGTTTTGCATTCGTATTCTGTGTCCTACCATAAGCATGCCGTGGTGATGCACTACGATTTCGCATTTGTTTCAGTCTTGATAGCTAGGTGTATCCTTTTGAACGTCGTGCGCATGCTAATAGATGTCCAGTAGTATCGTAGATGTACCGTAAAAGCTTGCGATGTACACCCGCGTCTTGCATTCGTATTTGGTGCCCTACCACAAGCACCTGGCTCTTTTTTAGCGCCCCAAGCGCGTTACTTCATGGCAAGCAGTACAGCCACGGATGCGTTTTCCGTCTACTGCAAGTATATAGTATCTATTTATACGACCCACGCCCATAAATAAACGCCAGTAAGCTAGCAGCTGGTTATTTTTGGGCACCCCAAGTACAATCAAGTTGTAGAGTCACGTGCATGTCCAATGTGCACTGGGTAGTCGGGCTCGTTTTTCATATACTGCAAGTAGTGTCTATTTATACGCCCCACGCGCACAAACCGTATAGCTTAATATAAGCCTTAATATGATAGATGCAAGTTAAGCGTCTACGTTATACGACTACGTTTTGCATTCGTATTCTGCGTCCGACCAATAGCAGGCCCTGGTGATGCACTACGATTTCACTTTTGTTGTCGCTCTCCATAGCTAGTTCCATACATGTAAGTAAAAATATTACGGTGTACAACCACAATGTCATCTTGCGTTCGTATGTGGTGCTCTACCACAAGCAGCTGGTGATGATGCGCTATCATACACCCGTTCTGAATAATAAATGTCTTTTTTTTGTCGTGTTCGCCCGTACTGCCAATCTGAACGTGACATCGCCAGCAAGCTCGCGACACAGCACAGAGTAAACAGCTCTCCCCATAGAGCTCTTGGCATTATCAAGTCGCGGGCTTCATGAAATCATGCACCTTTTATTCCTGTCTCTTTCACATTTGGTTGTGTTGTATACCTGGCGCGAGCGTAGCAAAGCCCTTGTAGCATATTACGAGTACCAACAACGCAGCTTGCAAAGATGAGTATTGACCTGAAATTCGTCGAACTCACGGCTGACGTCCTTGAAAATTAGTTATAAAAGTATACATTACATCGTTTTCGAAGCGTCGACCCGAGGGTCCGACCCGCAGGTCGAACCCGTGGGTCGGGAGAAAATTCTCGCGGGGCAAGGTGACCCGACGCGCGGCATGGCCTGTACGTCACGGGTCATCAGGGGTCTGGCGGGTAGGGTAGGATCGGGTCGGGTCAGGAAGAGGATCTGACGGGTCAGGTTGAGTCGGGCCGTGGGGTTTTCAAACGCAACGGGTCGGGTCGGGTCGGGTCGGGACGTTTTGAAATCTCACGGGTCGGATCGGGTCGGATCAGGTCGAGTCAGAAGATTCCTAAATTCCGCGAGGTATGACCTGAGCAGTCATGAATAAGGGCACTCGTACTTGCCGTTTTAGCATGGCTATAGTACCCTTGGTAACAAAACTCAGTGCCACCGTAGCAGCAGTAGCGAACAGAAGCAGCAGCAGTACACAACAGTACACAGACTGCCCTACCGTACCTCATCACGGCGAGAATCGGCGAAGCACAGACGCCGGCACGTCGCATTCCAGGCCCTTCATAGGCACGCATGGTCGATGGACTGACTCCATGTTTGCCTTCTGGATGGTCGTTGGCTAACACACACGACGCCGCTGGAACACATGCTGTGTCCGAGGATACGATAGGTGATCCCATGATGGGACAGGAGAACCGGGTACTTGTACGTACGATACAAAGGCTCCGCTCCGTGGGCGGCTGACGCCGCCCGCTGCGCTCGCGGAAGGAAGAATACAACAAAATGTGAAGGGGGTAAAAAGAAGAGTCCCACGGGGTCGGCCTCCACCCGAAAAAAGGGGTGCAATTTCGGATGAAATCCCTACCCGAAAATGGCATCCGGATTTGGTTTTCAACCTGTCATGGGAGGCAACAGGCGTGGTAACAAGTCGAAAACAGCAGTCGTACTGTAGTAGTACAACAAACAAGACACGCATCAGGCGCATCTGTCTGTTGAGCAGGCAACACGTATCATAGGCGTACTCGTGGTGCTGCTGCGATGTCCTCCTATCCACTGGCACACACCTCGGGCCTCACCACGAGCCGACGGGATTGGATAGTAATGGTGACGACTATAAGAGCCTGGTCACTCTCCTCGCAGTCGCGACTGAAGCATTCGCCACACACAAGGCACACACTACTCGTACTTGTCGAGGACGATGATAGCCGCCGTCTGCGACATGTCGATGTTGATGCACGAGATCGGGAGCAAGGGGAAACACACCCCCCCTCGAGTGAAGCGCACACGACGTGTTTTCCCTCGCACCACCTACAAAGCTTCATCTGCGTGGTGTGCGCTGAGATGCTCTGGTGCAGCGAACTCGTGTGAGTAAGTACGGTAGTCGAGTGATCGCCGTTGTTGATCATGTTTCGCGAGAACTTTGTTAAAAAAAGCCCTATAAAGTCGGGTTCATTACAAAGTTCTGTCGATCCGATTCTGCTCCTCTGATTCTGCGACCCGAAAATCTATCAACTTTTCGGATTCCGATAGGCAATTACACGAGATGGCCCTATTTCGACTATATATATGTATCTTGACTGCAGCATGTAAAAATATCTTGAAAACAGTATGGACATATTTATCTTGAAGCAATGCCGGAGATCTTGTCTTCACATTGTCAACAGTGTTGCGACGGTCCCGAAGAACATGAAGAAGGCTATTGGGAACTGCTCAGGCTTGATCAATCTCAATTTGTGAGGTGATCACCTAATCAAGAAAAAAGCTGATGCTCCTCCTGCCACCACCTTACTCGAAGATACCCGAACACGAACCGAAGCTAGAATATAACCCGATGAGACTCGATACCCGGAGAAGATATGCGCGAATATATAAGAAGAGAGCCGTAGATATACCCTGCGACGGTGCCGACACGATGGAAGAAGATACCAAACGCGTTACCAAAAAAATCCGGGTGCCAACACACCTGTCCCACGAGAAATCTGCAGATTGTGGCGTCTGGGGACGATCCTCTGGCATATCCACGGGTTTAGTACTGATACGTAGGCGTGCATGTTCTTGCGTGAACCGCAACATGTAACCGCTGTTGGGAATCTCGCCAACTACGAGGAACATAATAATCCACTCTGTTTTCTGGCATTGTTCATTGGTTCGGGTCCTCCTACCAAGCCGAGTGTTGCAGCGATGCTGGCCTCGGGCTCCTGTTGAGTTCAGGAGTGTGGGTGTTGTGATGTGGGTGGCTCACTTCTACGCGAAGGCACCGTTCGGGTTCGATCAATCTCAACTTGTGAGATGATCACCCAATAAGGAGAGTTGACACCAGAGAAAACGTGTATTACCTATCAGCCCGCAACCACGGGGAAGCAGATCCAGCACCTCATACCCGAGGCTGACCAAAGACAATCACCGCTGTGATCTCAGAGCAAGGAGCAGTATCCGTTTCATCATCAAGATCCAAATAAAAATAATGGGAAAATCGGGGATGTATCCTGGATGTCCCCTGACGACCACAAGGCGAAGAAAGCAAGGAACGCCAAGAAAGCCGCCGGGAAGGCTCTCCGAGAGGAGGGTTTAGGCAAGCGCGTTCCGGGTGGGAGCGCTGAGAGCGAAGCAGGGCCTTATATTCAAGTGGTGCCAAGACAAATCATTCGCGGAGACATGTGTAAGTATGTCTATGGCCAAATACCAGTACAGCAGTAGTACTTCTGACCTGGTGTAGGCGCGTTCCGGGCGGGAGCGCTGGGAGCAAAGCAGGGCCTTATATTTAAGTGATACACAGACGAATTATTTGCGGAGAAAATTGTAAGTATGCCTATGGTTTTGTCGAATACCAGTACAGAAGTAGTACCTCTGACCTGTTATATAGATCGTAAGCTCTACTGGGAATTCAACCGCTCTACCAGAAAAGGAGTCAAGAGTGTCGAAATAGCCGTCAGCAACAGCACTCTGGTACGTTCACACCAGTACTGCTAATCCCAAGACGAATTAATTGCGGAGAATTTTGCAATTATGTCAATGGTTTTGTCGAATACCAGTACGAGTACAGCAATAGTACCTCTGACCTGGTATTTAGTACCTGGTACAGCAGTAGTACCTGTGACCTGGTATAGGGCTACTCAGGGGGCAAGAGAAGGACTGGATGGCTCATCTGAAGAAGGATATGTCGGTCTTTGGAATGAAATTCGAAGGGTGCCGAAAGGCTGCTCAGAAGGGAGCCGAGTTGTTCATGCGGAATTGGCATGAAACGGAGGAACGCAAAGCTGCAGAGCGACGCGCAAAGGCCGCGGCAGCGCCATCCACAGTCGGCATCTCTAAGCGGCCGGGGGGAGGGAGGAGGGGGGGAGGGGGGAGGGGGGAAGGGAGGAGGGGGGGAGGGGGGAGGGAGGGAGGGGGGAGGGGGGGAGGGGGGAGGGAGGGAGGGGGGAGGGGGGGAGGGGGGAGGGGGGGGGGGGGGGGGGGGGGGGAGGGGGGACGGGGGAGGGGGGAGGGGGGACGGGGGGAGGGGGGACGGGGGGAGGGGGGGAGGGGGGGGGCGAGGGGGGGGGGGGGGGAGGGGGGACGGGGGGAGGGGGGATGGGGGGAGGGGGGAAGGGGGGGCGTCATGCCCACGAGACTGAAGCCTGGGTCTCGCCATCATTGTCTTGCAATTTGTGGGCCTTCCAATGGCCGTCACAAGATAGCGTAAAGCCGCCCTGAAATCTTCGCCATGTTGCGTTCTCTCCCCAGTGCCATTGATGATGCACTTGATACCCTCTATGAGCCCAATGCCGTCTTTAGTCAGTTACTAGGGTCTGCTAGTATGATTTTTTTTTCTCCTTTCATTTCCTTGCTTCCTCTCGTCTTTTCTTGCTTTTCTTGTCTTTTCTTTTCTTTCCTTTCCTTTTTCGTTTTTTCGCTTTGTTATATTTTCTTTCCTTTTCTTTGTCTTCTTTTCTTTTCTTTGTTCCTTTTTTTCCAATTGACTTGCGTCTGTTGTGCGTATGCTCAGTGAAAGGTACTACGTGCAATGTATACTCGTACGTGGTAGTCTTGGGTGGCAAATAGTATAGTCGGTTTTTCCAGGCGCGAGTAGGGAGAGGGTTATGACCTTCGGGAACCGAAAGCGGCGTAACCCGTGGTTTGTTTGGACGCGAAAGAATTTAGGGTTGTTGTTCCATGCTCTGGTAACGGTCCACCACACGGTAGTTGGTGGCCATCACTCTTCGGTTGACTCGCGCAGCTAGGTAAGCCCGCACGTCGGAGGGCAAGGGACGGTACCGTGTAGGCTGTGCGACCAGAGAAGAGGCAAGTGTTAGTAGCCGGCCAGCGACCCAGCATTAGGTCGGCTCTCGTGATATTTCTCTTCGGTTGACTCGCGCAGCTAGGTAAGCCCGCACGTCGGAGGGCAAGGGACGGTACCGTGTAGGCTGTGCGACCAGAGAAGAGGCAAGTGTTAGTAGCCGTGATATTTCTGTCGTTTGTGTCTATTTCTCCGGACGTGCTTGACGAGAATTTGGTTATGTTTGTCGGTCACATCCCAGCGACAAACCGAAAGGAGTGGGCTGCAATATATTATCACGCAGATAGTATATACAGCGCCCTGTTCCTGCAGGTGACAAGCCAAATATGTAAGAAATGCAGAATGTCTACCTGGTACTCCGTCGAGTCAGGCGTTGGACAGTATTTCACCGGTAATAAAAAGTGAGAAGATAGACGCATAATACTTACCCAGTCTCCGTCGAGACGGGCAGACGGGTGTTGACTTATGACGACGTTATTGTTTGTACCCCCCCCTTCATGCTCGAATTGAGAAACCAAAGACAGGATACCTATACCTCGTCTCCGTCGAGGCAGGCATTTGGTTATTGCTGTACGCGACCGCCGGTCTCTCGGCTTCGCAGGTTTCGCGTACAATCGATGGGTCATGGTTTCAGGTGGGGTTGATACAGAATACGTACCTAGTCTACGTTGAGAGGGGCGCTGATTTACGTCGCCAATTATTTGTACCCGCCTTCATGCTCGAATTGAGAAACCAAAGACAGAATACCTACACCTCGTCTCCGTCGAGACAGGCGTTTAGTTATTGCTGTATGCGACCGCCGGTATCACGGCTTCGCATGTTTCGCGTACAATCGATGGGTCATGGTTTCAGGTGGGGTTGAGGCAGAATACGTACCCAGTCTCCGTTGAGACGGGCGATGATTTATGTTGCCAATTATTTGTACCCCCCCTTTATGCTCGAATTGAGAAACCAAAGACAGGATAACTACACCTCGTCTCCGTCGAGACAGGCGTTTATTTATTGCTGTATGCGACCGCCGGTATCACGGCTTCGCATGTTTCGCGTACAATCGATGGGTCATGGTCTCAGGTGGGCTCGATTTAATGAAGAAGTCAGATACAGAATATCAGGCTTTGGTGAGACGTATGCACCAGTATGGACCTGGCACATCGTAGGCTGACTCCCGATTTCACTTTTATATGTTTTTGGTGGAGGCATGAATTGCGTCAGCTGTGATATACCTGGTATGCGCGTACCACCTTTGGTTTGTTTGTGTTTTTCCCTGGGGTATTCCTCAGCTCCAGAGTGACTGGAGCCTGTCTTGTGACCACGGACTTGACTATGCGAGTCGATGTGAGAACAACAACCACAACAACAAAAACAACAAAAACAACAACAATAGACAACAATAGATGGTAAGCTCTACTGGGAACTCAGCCGCTCTACCAGAAAAGGAGCCATGAGTGTCGAAACAGCAGTCAACAACAATCAGTACGGCTGGTACGTTCACACCAGTACTGCTGCTGGTACACACCAGCAGCGCTGCTGTAACTAACTCTACTCAGTACTGCTGCTACTGGTACTGCATTACCGCAATGGCGCAACCCCCACATGATCGTGATCATGTTATCAGACCACACCTTGTATATACCAGGCATACTAAAAGCAGTACATCATCAGCTACATTTGCCTTGTTAGTACTGGTGCCAAATGGCATACGACCAAACCTGAGCCTAACCATTGACAACTCGATGGCACAGAAAGCAGCAGCAGCAGTGCAAAGGGGTTGTGGTGCAACCGGTGCAACAAACACTGCCTTGCGTGCTGTCCACTTCCGTAACGTAGACATGGTCGGCTATGGATGTCCGAAAGCCTGCTGTTTCCAGGTGTACGCTGACTCAAAGCTGATGTGTATCATACGTCAAGCAAAGAGTTGAGTTATACTTGACGCTGAAAACATGTGTCATTCTTAGCATTCAGCAGCACAGTAACGGTAGCTCTATCCACAGGTTCACGCCCAAACATGCGTTACTCGACAGCACCACGAGACTGCGATGGCTATGCTCGTGGGATACCCAATGCCCCCTTCAACCCCACCATTTACCTCGAGTCGATCCCGCATCCGCGTTCATCGACAGGCTGTTGCACCCACGGCGGTCATGGCTGATCGTCGTTCTGGACACCGCAAAACGCAACGAAGAAGACGGTACGAATGCATCCGACACGCCGGCGAGCAGAGAAGTCACCGCCGCCAGAGCAACACACCCCGGGGACGCGGGTGTCATCATGATGGTTTCAGGCAACAAGGAAAGGACTGCTGCTGCGCAATACCCACTAAGAGCTTCCTTCCCTTGCGAGCAAGAACAAGAACTCGCTCGAAAAACAAAATCGATCATCCTCTAGCCTTCACCCATTAACGTCACAGTATTTTTCGCTGTAGTTGAAGCTTTTCTCGCGTTCTGCGAGTTTCCCCGCATGTACGTTATATAGGTTTTAGAGTACTTGCCCGAATTTGAAGCAGATTCGCATCAACTTTGGGCTTTTTTGGTGAAAATTATGCGAATTTTGCAAGAGTAAAAGAAAATCGATCAAAATCGCCAAAAGCAAATATCATTTTTCGCCCTGAGGGAGTTCCACGTACTTGGCGTTCGTCCAACTTACCACGTGAGCGTGGGTTGTGCCGTTGCTGCTACAGCCAACCTGCAACTACACATCTGCTATCCTCCCCCTACCTTCTCTCTCAGCCTCAGAAACCCACCATGACCCTCCCTATCGTGTTCTTCGACATCACCATCGGTGGCCAGCACGCAGGCCGCGTCGAAATGACGGTGAGGGTAGCTGGGCTTTCTTGACTTTTTTATACCGACGATTTTTGTTGTCTTGCCCGCCCGAGCATGGATCTTATGCCGCCCGAACTTCGCCACACAATACACGCATCCTCTTGAGACCAACTAGCTAACCCACCGGCGCGAGACCGCCCAAGGGTGCGATCCGGAAAGACCGTTAGGTAGGCGCGGCACAGGGCGGTCGGCGTGCGTCGTGTATTTCATTGTGGTTGAGGGAAGTCCCTTAGGAGCAGCACCTCTCGTCTTGATCTTCTTGGTACTCACGATGTTGTTGTGGTTAACTCGCATAATCAATAATGTGTGCAACTACAGCACTTGAAACTCATGCGCTGCCCGTGTCAGAAAAATCTTTGGGAATAACGTCTCGTCGAGCACCTCGCGCAGTTTCTCTCGCAATAGCCGCCGTTTCTGTTGGTTACACAAGAGCACGCGCACGTCCCCAAGCGGGAGCGAGCGAAAGAGCCGTTCGTTCCGACCGAAATCGCAGATTTGCCCCAACTGGATTTTGCGAAGAAACGTGAACGTGGCGCATCCTCGATCAAAGCAAAGAACGCAAAACACAACACACATTTTTTTTTTCACGGCAAGCAGTACGTACTTCTCCTCTCGCCCCAACGAGCAAAACCTGCTTCGAGCGTGGAAAGATATCGATCACACTCTTAAGAGCAACCCCCCCCCCCCACTTCCCCCCGTGATGGCTTGCTAAATAGATCAACTCAGGAGAGCGCGTGCATGTACACAATGCCCGACGTAGAGCTCGCATTCCACTACTACTCCCCCTTTGTTTACGAGATCCCCTCGGTTTGCCCGGCTAATATTTACAACAATCAGTGAAGGAGTGAACGCTGTTTCCTGGCTGGCTCCCACAAAAAATCGATTGAAAAAAAAAAACTGGAAAGAGGAAAAAAAGAGGACGATTTTTGTTTCCCGAATCTACGAATCTTCCACACGTTCTTTCCCCCCCCCCCCAACACCCGCGTGTACATTTGATGGATTGGTAAGTTTCGGGAAGAAAACGTTGTATTCTCCCCCCTGTAAACTCGAAACTCTCCATCGCCTCTCCCTGCTTGCTGTACGTATAGACTGTAAAACTCTCGTTTTGACTCCTGTTTTACCGTTTTCTTGCCAGTTGTTGCCCTCTTTGTACCAGACATGCTTTTTTGCTTGCAGCTTGGTAATGCCCCCCGCCATCTGCTCCCTGATGCTCTCTGTTTGGCTCTCTGTTTGGCTCGTGTTCTCCCTTTTGTGTTTGCCTTTTGGATAACTCTTGTGTACGATGCATCTTTTGTTGTTGCTGACTGCTGCTGCTGCTGCTGCTGCCCCTTCTTTATTTGCTCTCTCCATCTGCGCTCCGATGTGGTGCCCGAAGCGCCTCGTTCTTACCACAGCCAGTAGTGCGCAATGGTTGATGCATTGGTTATCGCAATCGACGCACGATGTGTATGAAAAAACGTGCAAGTGGTGAGCTTTATGTTTCGCCATCCGCCAGAGGATGAAACATTATTGAAAAAATATTGCCTCCCTCACTTTCTACCACACTCGGAGTCTCTTCGTTTTTACCCGTGTGCTGCCATTTCTATCCGCCTGTTGGTTGACCCTCTGCCCGGAGTGCGCTGATTGGTGCATGGCCGTCTTACCGTTATGGATAAAGTAAAACGACAGCTGCCGGTGTAGACTACACAGTCAACTAACTGAAGGTTGTAATATTCCCACCGACCACCCGCAACTAAACACCGGGTCTGCGACGAGGATGCAAAAAAACAGCATTATAAAAACCAATTAAAAAAACTGAATGTTACGAGCGAGTACGGTTGTCTCCCTCCCTTCCCCAATGTATGCGTGACAAAGCTCTCTGTCCGACTCTTGTTGTACCATGTTCATGTTTGTCCTGAAACTTTCGGCAAATAATCCCTGCAGCCGTAACCCTCGCAGCAGCGGTTTCTGCCAGTCGGTTACCAACCAGCTTTCAGTACCTTGTACTCTGCCACATGTATGCTTCGCTTCTCTATTTAATTAGTACCGGTCTTGTCAGAGTTCAACTTCCACATTTTTTTTTCTTTTTTTTTCCTTTTTGTTTCTCCATCTTATCTTCCACCGGGTAGGGAAAAATACATGACCACTTCATGGACGTATCATGCTTGCTCTATAATTTACCAGATGCGTAGGGTGGATGTCCCCGGACCAACGTGCCTTCCATGCGTGGTATATTGTTAGGTTCAATACCGTTCCACAAACTCCAGATTTCGTTTTGGTCCGATTTGTGTTTCCGTGTGGCCTTATTTCTTTCTTTTTTTCGTTCTTTCGTTCTTTCGTTCTCTCTCATCTCCACGTTTTTCATCCCCTTCTTTGTTCGCGTCGATAATGATATACCAGTACAACTCTAGCCTTACGCTCTAGCTACGCGCCACATAAGAGGACATCCACGAAACAGAGGGTTAATTTTGTTTCGCCTTGTCTCATTGCGTCTTTCTGCATTGTTTGTATGTCTCCCATTCCAGGAGTCCTCTTGATTTTTGTCTCGTGTACCGGTACTTGTTTTCTTTTGTTCTTCGTCAATGGTGTAGTTTACTTTGGCTGTTTTTTTGCTGTTATTCGTACCCGGTACGCTGACATAAAATTTCTTTCCTCTGTTCATTTGGGATTATTCGTTTTTGGTTCCTCTGTTTGACGGCATGTGCCCACATAGTATGTACAAGGTTCCCACCCGGGGAGTGAGTGCGTAGGGGAGTGGCGCAAGGACACATTATTATCGCTACCAGAGGCGATGACCAATTTTTTGTACATACAAAAAAAACTTGCTGGGAAAAAATGACGATTTCGCGTTTCGTTTCTAGCCCCAAAATCCTTTCCTATACTAACTTGTTGGAAGAATCGGCATGAACACTGGTCGCACCTATTCGCAGTATTATCGGCGTGAAAAAAAATGACTGAACACGCTGTCTGTGTGATAGGTTTGAGGCCTCTGCCTTTCGACCGGCCGATTGTTGTTGGGAAAACGCCTACGAAACACGCGACGGAGTCGCGGGACGGCCTTTGCCGACCTCGAGCCCCCCAAAGGGTTGGGGTTAGGGTTGGGGTTGGGGTCTGGGTTAGGTCTGGGGTTGTGGGTGGAGTTGGGTGAGGTCTGCGCCGACGTGCAAGATGAAAACTGACTTGAGAAGGCGTGCAGTCGGGTTTTTTTTTTCACATGGATAATGCAAATAAGGGTTGCCATGAACACTGGGTGTTCTACTGGTGATGAACGTCGTGTAGACATAACCGGCTGAATGTGTGTGTCTTGTGGGTTTCTGTGTGTGTTCTTCACCTTAACGCTTTTACAAGTGGAAACCCTTTTTTGGGGACAATTTTGCTTGACGTTGATATAGGTAGGGGTTTTGGGCTCTGAAGAGGTCAAACTGATATTTCCACCTGTCTACGTCGGGCACAACCAGTGTCCGTGCTTGTGCCTCCCAGGCAGAGACTAGCTTTGTGGGCACAGCTACGAGACAGACACAGTGTAGAAGCCAGCCTCTCCAGTGGTTCAATAGTATGCCGCGCAACTATTACTAGTGAGGCCGAGGTCGTAGGTTCGAGCCCCACAACATTTTTTTCTTATAAATTGGCAGGCCGAAAGTCCGAGAGTGCGAGTTGTCGAAATTCGATGCACATCGACGATCATAAAACGCGGAAAAGTGGGAATGCCGAACCCTACGCGCGATAAAAACGAAGTCACGTATCTGAGGGGAGAAGGAGAGGCGCCTTTGTGACAGCAGTTTGACCGTACGGTCGCTGAGGGTAATTATATCCTCTATGGCGTTGAGCTGGAAATAAGAAAGTGGAGAGTGATTTATATTTCCAAAAAAATGTCAAGACAACACGCACACACTTGTCAATCTTCCGCTTTTGGTTTGTATCATATTTTCTCCCACCTTTCCATACGCGCAAACTCTCTGTTTGACACGTTTTTTTCTCCCGCTTCTGTTCGCTTCTTGGTTGCTTGCTCCCGCCGCTGCAGCTGCGCTCCGACGTGGTGCCCAGGACGGCCGAGAACTTCCGATGCCTCTGCACTGGGGAGAAGGGCACCGGACGGTCGGGAAAGCCCCTCCACTTCAAGGGCTCATCGTTCCACCGCGTGATCAGCGACTTCATGTGCCAGGGCGGCGACTTCACCCGCGGAAACGGCACCGGTGCGTAAAACCAGTAGTATATAGTATCGATCGCTCAATTGGTCGAGCTCACAGCTGACGTATTTGATTGTTTTTTGTAAAAACGTGAAAAAAAAACACATTATAAGCGGTGGGGCATAACGAAGGCGCTCTCAGCAGTTGATCCTTTTTTTGCATTGCTGCAAACGAAGTCAGAATCTCACCACGGTGGGAATTGAACTCAAGGACCAGCGCTAGTAGTATTCGAGGGGAGCCACTAGACCCCCGGGGCGACGGGCACGATCACTACTGATCACTACCAGGTACCAGTACCTGGTATTGGTTAACCCCTTTACAATTGGAAAACCCTCTTGGAGGACATTTACTCGAAATTGGGGTATGGAGGGGTTTGGGGGCTCTAAAAGGGATACAACGAAACAAGCAGGTTCTCCCTTGTGTGGAGGACGCACGGAGGATGGTCCTTATCTCGGGCCAGCTCTGAACGGAGTCTGGGGACCTCATATGAGTAGCGACCTTTAACTTGTGTGTATTGAGGCGGCACTATCGAAGAGAGCGGGACCTGGTATCCACAATGGGTGGGTATACAACAACCGTTTGGATATTAATGTTGATGTATTAAAACGGTCCTTTTTTTGTGTGTTTCCGGACGACAGCAGTGATCTAGTCCTGTTTCATACCTAGGCATCACTTCGTTCGCAAAAATATAAGCACCTTCTGTTTACTAATAGCAGTACTCAACGGTGCTTACAATTTCGGGCCGAGGTATCTGGTAGGTGTTAACATTTACAGCAGGTTCTCTTTTGTGTGGTTGAATAGTCCTGCCGTCGACGCCAATGTGGGTATTGTGCCTTCTAGCAGGTTCTCTCTTGCGTTTGTTGGGCAAGGGAAGAGACACACCGAGGGGGGTCGGTACCTTTTCGCAACTGGAAACCCTTTATGGGAACAATTTTACTTGAAGTTAGTGTAGGGAGGGATTTGGGGGCTCTAAAATTAACGGAACGGACGGAGTCTGGGACCTCTGTCGACGTTGATTTTGTGTGTAATGAGGCCTTACCATGTAGGGGAACGGGACCTGGTATCCACATAACCCCCAACACCACTCCAAAACATGTTGCACGCTACGCCCGAGTGCTTTTCCCCCACCAAACGTGGGTGAGGCTTTGGAGAAGCTGCCCCACGCTGGTGGGCTGGGCTGGGTGCGGTCGGAGCTTTCTTTGTTTCCCTTCTTTCCTTGTGACTTCGCTGCGATGTTTATCTTTTCCATGCGTGAGTTTGGGATTGCGTCGAGCAGTCTCCGCCCAGTGATCGATGAGTTAACAGATGGAAAAGTAGTGGTGGATAGTGGTTGGTTGTCGACGGGTTTTGCCCTCCATGGTTGTGTTCTCCAAAGTGTCCGCAAGTGGGAAGGTTGGCGTTGGCCTCTTTTCGTTCACCCCGTGGGTTCTGCTTATTTTTTTACTTTTTCTGACCTTAGAAATAGCCGATGTATACCGTAGTACGCGCACGTCCATATTTTGCGATGATATTGGTTTTCATGCTGTTTTTGTGTATCCCCACCGGATATCTGGTGGTGTTCCCACCGGAGATCTAGTGGTATTTTTACTGCGGGCGGTCGGTGGTGCAACGTTCGGTTAGTACACCATGTTCACATGTTTCCTCCGCCGCTGGGTTCGACCCTTCCGCACTCCCGCTCGACGAGAGACCTCCTTGCCTTCCTAGAACAGCATCATCATCACCGAATCGCAAGCAGTGGTGTTTTATTTGTGTTGAAGGGTCAAAGACCTTTGTCGGGCCAGCCCCAGTGGATCACACCCAGGTGCACCATTTTGACGGGCCATCTCTGATCTGATCCCGCTCCACAATCTAATTTTGGGGCTAGGTTAGGGCTCTAGGCTTCTGGTTGGGTCGTAAGCTGATCCTACCGTGAGGCCGTGAGCGCGTAAGCGCGAACCGTGTTCGTGGCTTGCGACTAGTGCTTGCATGCAGGTCTAGGATTGCGAGGAGCTGAGCTGCCCCTCCCGCTCATTCCTGTTTGCTTGGATACTAATAATAACTGATATTTTGGGCCATTTTGGTGAGCGGGACGAAAAGCACTGCTGCCATCGGCCTTCCACCTGGGTGCCATGCGGCATTCACCAGAGACGCGTACGAGAGGAGCTGGCTGGGGTCGTCATGGAGCCATGACGCAACGGCGCGCTCGCTCCGTGACAGAGCCCCCCCTCCCCCACAAAATCCGACCGACATTTATTGTTCGTGTGTTTTGTCCTTCTGTTAGGGATTGCTTTGTGTTTTTGTTACAAATTATCGCTACACTAATAATGTTACAGCTGTGAGATCGAGGATTTAAAATATGAGCTTGAACGATTTCCTCCATCTCACAGCTTTATCAGTGTAATTATCATTTTTTTCATGCATGCAAAGTGCAAACTCAAGTAAAAGGGCAAAAAGCTCATATCTGCGAGGTATGGGTGATGCACCCATCGCGCGTGTTACGGGGTGGGGCGGTGTTATTCTCGTGAAAGTTTGTGCTGGCTTGTTGAGTGTGTGCGTGTTGTGTTTTTTTTTTGTGTCCTTTTTTGTTTTAGGTATGTAATATTTGTTGGTCGACTTTTATTTTTGCGCGTTTGTTTGTCTTGTGTCTTTCATTTTTGTGGTTTGTTTTGTTTTTGTAAAAAAGCACAAACGTAAATACCTTGCAAAGATGAGTATCGAACCTAAATTCGACGAACGCACAGCTGACGTTAGAATATTTATGACAAGTATGGCTAGTGAGCTGTGATTTCTTTCCGATAGGACGATGCTGAACTTTGCGACCTGTCCCTGATGACGTCGTCGATTGCTCGTTTTGTAGATTGATTCCACGTGGACGATGATGGATGACGCTTTTTTTGTGTGTCTTCGCCGGATATGTTCAAGTTGCAAAGATGATCATGGACCTTAAATTCGTTGAACTCACAGCTGACGTTGGATTTTTTTTTATCAAATACAGCTTGAGTGAGCTGTAATTTCTTCCCGATAGGTCGATACTCAATTTTGCAAGCTGTTCCTGATGACGTCGTCGATTGCGTGTTTTGTAGATTGATTCCACGTGAAGGATGATTTGAATGACACTTTTGTTTTGTGTGTCTTCGCCGGAGACGTTCACGCAGAGAAGTTGAACTACGCAGAGCTTGGTCCGTACGTTATTTGTAGTGCTCATTGGTTGGAATTGTCCTCACGCACTCGAAGGCCTCCAGCCATTGTCGGCTGGTTGTGTTCCGAGCGGGGCGGGGGCGGGAGGGTTGCCAAGACAAGATGAACAGCCGGGGCGGGAGGCGGGCGGGTTACCGCGGTGAGTAGAAAGCACACGGGTGGGTGAAGGCGGCGTTGCCTCTCCACACATATATGCTAAAGTAAAAAAGCTACGCCGTTGTTTTCTAAAGGCAAACAAAAAACGAACTTTTTTCAACCCCTTTAGAGCCCGAAAATCTCTTCCTATACTAATGTCAAGTGAATTTGCCCCCAAAAAGGGTTTCCAGTAGTCAAGGCGTTATCCCCTTTTGAGCCCCAAAATCTCTTCATATACAAACGTCATGTAAAATTGACCTCAAAAAGGGTTTCCAGTAGTGAAGGCGTTACCCCCTTCAGAGCCCCAAAATATCTTCCTATACTAACTTCGAGTACATCCCTCCACCCCCAAAAGGGTTTCCAGTAGTGAAGGCGTTACCCCATTCAGGGCCCCAAACCCCTTCCTTAACTAGTTCCAAGTAATTTGTCCCACAAAATGGTTTCCAGTTGTAAAGGCGTTAAGAGGAAACTGGGAGCGGGACCTGATGGTGACCAAACCCATGGCCTAATATAGTACAGTGGTTTGAAAAAATAAATCGCGAAAAAAACAGGAATGACATTCCGACGATTTTTGGTTAATTAACGCCTTTACAGCTGGAAACCCTTTTTGAGGGACAAATTACTTGGAATTAGTATAGGGAGGGGTTTGGGGGCTCTAAAAGGTTTAAGGAGCCCCGTATTTTTTAAAGAAAGAAATGACGCCTATGTGTGCTATTAATGCCTACGCATGCGTCTGTCTTATCGTAGCACCCGTCTCTCCGTGGGTGTTATGTATACTGGCGGCAGCAACCGCCGTAGTTGCCGTTTCACCCAACAAACTAAACGCAAAAAAAAAAAACTGTCACGGTAGTCGTAACTCAAAAATAGTGGGTACACATTAATCGTAAAGGGAAAGACTATGGTTGTGTGTGTTTTGTTTATATGTTGTAAATACGTCAGCTATGCGGTCAATTTGATGGTCGATGCTCATCTTTGCAAGCTGCGTGATAGTCAGGTCGCGCGTTTTTGCGTATTTGAAGATGTGTTTATCCCCTGGGTTTGGTAATTTCGGTCCATTTCGGTCCATGAATAGTCATTCTGCGCACTGATACTGTATGAGTCGTATGGGGAGGTACCTAAAAAAGAGGTGAAACTATTATTGCGTAAGAAAACTATCTTGCGCTGCTGGAGTAGTAGCGGTGACGGCCGGCATAGATAGGGACAGCTCGCGCTGTCGTTAGCACGGGAATGGAAGGGTACACACCAGCTAGCGCTAAACTGCGAATACAATTGAGTTAAATTGACGCACGACATGACATCGTAATGAAAATACGTGGAAGTGTGGTGTTGTTGTTCCCCACCCCCCCGGAGGACAAAAAAGAAGAGAGGAAAATACGAAGAAAGAAAAACTAAACTAATAAAAACTCGTTTGGGCTGGTTGCTCGGTTGCTTGCGTGGGGGCTAGTGGCTTACTTACGAGTAGTTCAATGGCATGTAGTTCATTTTTTAGGTTTTCAAGGTTTTTTTCTATGTTGTACCTACGAACTCATGGTAACGCCTGTCTGTCTGTTCCGTCGGCCAACGGATGATGATGCCCTCTCCTAACACTCCTCGCTGTAGACTACTACGTGTTCCCCGTTTTCAACTTCTGTGGCGACTCCAGGGATTTCTAGCCAACTACACCCCGAAGGGGAATCTTGTTTTGTGTATACTGCTGACCTGATGCCACTGGCTTGCTGCTGCTGCTGCTATGCTGTTTGTACGCGCTACCTTCATATATGTGATGCTACTCTTTGTATGAAAATGGTTTGAAGATGAATCGGTCGTTATTTTCCCGGCCGTCCGTTCGTCGTTGTTGAAATTGTTGTTTTTCTGTTGCTGCTGTTGTTGTTTTTGATGTTATTGTCCAGATTTTCGCTGCTTTTTTGTTTTTGTTGTCTGCGCATTGAACCGCTCAATCTGCCGAACGACCAAACCGACGTCATCGGTCACAACAACCACAACGTCCGCACCTTCGTACGCGCTGATTCTTCATTGAGAGGTTCAAGGTCTTGTGCAACTCGTACATAAATGCTGATGCTATACATACGTTTTACGTTTTCCCTCGACTGTCGTACGCACTGATTCTTTTTCGTTGATAGCTTCAAGTTCTTGTGCAATGCGTAAATGCTGATGCTACACATACGTTTTACTTTTGTGTTCCCTCTAAAGCTCCAAAAGCAAATATGCCAGGAGAAGATGGCAATTTTTGCAGGGCTCTTGACGGGCCGTGTCGCTTGTCGCGGGGCGGGTCGGATCAGGGCGATCCGACCCCACTCGTAAGCTCCGAAAACCTCCATGACCCGACCCGACCGGACCCGTGACGTTTCCAACACCTCCTGACCCGACCCGACTCGAACCGCAAGATGTTGAAAGCACTCTAACCCGACCCGTGGGACGGGGCATGACCCATGCGTTGCCCTCCCATTTGGCCGTCGTCACTCAAGCACCTTCATTACAAGCTTCCACATCAATGCTACTACTACTGTAGTATTAATGTGGTAAGTCTAGACCGCCGCCTGACAAGTTTGCCCTGCACAGTCGTCGTTTAAATGCTGTCATTTGTAGGAGCTTTTCACGCTCAACATTATTGATGGTAGTAGTAGTAGTAGTAGTAGTAGTAGTAGTAGTAGTGGTAGTAGTGGTAGTAGTAGTAGTTGTAGTAGTAGCAGTAGTAGTAGTAGTAGTAGTAGTAGTAGTGGTAGTAGTAGTAGTAGTAGTGGTAGTAGTGGTAGTAGTAGTAGTAGTAGTAGTAGTAGTAGTAGTAGTAGTGGTAGTAGTAGTAGTATATTGGCCTTTTCGGGGTTCATGTAGTCTAGAGCGACGAAACAAAGTGCAAGCGCATTGTTATCGTGGTGCGAGCATGCAGCACACGGCGGCAGTTCGAGGTATGCGCGTGTCTTGCAGGTACTTGCATTGGAGAGTGTCAGTACAATCGTCGTCGTCAGGTAACCCATTAATAGCAGCCCGGGTTGCGTGGTGTGAAGGACGCTGCAATCGTCAGATTTAGTCGTCATTGTTTCCCTATGAATATACCATAATCACGAAGAAAAAAAAGAAAAAAATCAAGCCCCGAAAGATCATTAAATGCTAGATAGCAGCTACATAGTACCTGGTACAACGAGAGTACGACGAGGGAAGAAAGTGCTAAATTACTCTCGCGATATAAATGAAGACACGTACCGCAGAGGGGAGGGGGGAGGAGGTCCCGCCATATGACCCGGGGTCAGAGTCACTACTCGGAGGGAGAGCTAGTAGTGCGAGGATAATAAATGGGATAAGAAAAAAATAAAGAAGCACATCTAGACCGCCACCCATTCATTGCTGCCTGCCGTTTCCTGATGATGACACCTTTGCCCCTGAAGGGTAAAAGGTAAAATGCCGTCGCCGAGGACGACCCGTTTGAATCTTCAAATACATTGTTACTACTGCAGGCGAAACGCCTCCTTTTTGCTTGTGCTAGACACCGAGTTACCGACGACCTAAATCCTTCATGATGAGGTCATAATACACCCAGTCGGTGTTGAAGAGTATTTTTGCTGCACTTCTTGCCCCTGCTATGCCCAAATGCCAGGTTGTCTAACTACCCTACACTCAAATGAGGTTATGTAAATACAGCCGATGTTATAGTAGTAGTAGCAGGCGCGATCGAAGCGTCACAAGCAGCGGGCGAAGACGAAATTCTAGGTTTGACGGCTGAGGTGGTGTGTTTCTTCTGATCGAAGCAAGGCACCGTTCGTGGTAGACGTGGTTTGTGATTCGTGACTGGGGCACACTCCGCGCCTTCTTGTGTTGCTCGACCGGACCTGGTGGTGTTGGCGCATCTTATAAAAACCCGTAATTACGCTGCCTGTGTACGGGCAGCATCTGGTACCAGGTGTCTTTTTTTGCTGGACCTACGTACGCGTACCAACACATTGTGCTTGATTCTATCATAAGTTATGCTGCTATTGTAGAGGCAGATATAGTCTATATATACCGCGCGTTTTTGGGACTATCGGGTTCGTGTCCGCCATCGCCGCGTGAATGTTGACATACGTAACCAGCTATAAACTTAAAGTATAATAAACTCGTTTTATTACGTTTTAGCCATAACTTGCCCGGTTTTTTGCACGGCGTAATTATTTTTTGCCTTTTCGTTCTCGACATTTTTTTTATTGGACATACGTATCATAGGGATTTTTTTGTTGCACGTACATATCGTAGGAACGTCTGTTTCCCCCCCTATTTCAACTTGCGGCGCACCCGGTGGTTTGAAGCTAACCGCATACTCAAGCGGGGAAGCTTATGATAACCGTTTCGAAAAAATAAAATTTTACTGCAGACACGTTGTCTTGTCTGGTGTCATGCAGGTTTCTTGGGATAAGTTTTGCATCGCGTTTGTTTGCAGTAGAAGTTGGGTTTTGTGTGAGTAGAGATCGTTATTCTTGCCCTCGTGCTCGTGGCGGCTGGCATTTGCATGGCGAAAATGTCACGTTTTGCTGTAATTGCGATGCTGTATCTCTTGTCTTCGTGGTTTGTGGCCACAGAGAGTGCTCGTCTCGCCAGGAGGAGGGGTCGGCACGGACACTGGTTTTGTGCTGGATGTACATTAGACGGGTGTAGATTTCAGTTTAGTGTGAAGAAGACACAAACGCACACATCTCGCCAAGAAACAAAAACGATATTCCCGCATCCATTAGCAAGAAAATCTGAGGCAGGGGTGTCGTCTTTAACCTGCCTGCACAAACGAAAAAATGCCCCGTACTGCAGTAGTTCCAAGCCAGTACATCAGGAGACGGCACTTTCGCCCCTGCCCCTTGAACGACGGCAATTTTCCATATATTTACCTTGACTGACGCCAAACTACTAGGTTTTAGTGTGGAACGATCGGTTTGACACCCTTGACTGACCGCTGGACGCTTTGACTGACCGTCTCCTGTCCTATACACCACCGCCTAGCTAGGGGTCCCCCAGTAAGGCGTTGGTGTGCGAGAGCGATATGACCGCCTTATAGAGGAAGCCGCCTTAGTCATTCCAGATTATGAGTGCAATTCCCTTGTCGCGGGAAGCGATTTTGACCGCCCTGTATCGGGACACCGCCTTGTTGAGGCACCCTTCCTGTATACGGCCTTGCTCAGACCGCGTTGTTGAGTGACCCTTGCTGTGTACCACCTTACTCAGGCCGCCTTGTTGAGGGACCCTTGCTGCATACCGCCGTACTCAGACCGCCTTGTTGAGGGACCCTTGCTGTATACCGCCGTACTCAGACCACCTTGTTGAGGGACCCTTGCTGTATACCGCCTTACTCAGACCGCCTTGTTGAGGGATTCTTACTGTATACCGCCTTGCTCAGACCGCCTTGTTGAGGGATCCTTGCTGTATACGGCCTTACTCAGACCGCCTTGTTGAGGGACCCTTGCTTTGGTTCGTTCAGTGGTAAAAGGGTTAATCTAATGTCAACTTTTGTCCTTTTTCTTGTTGTGCCTGTGCTTCTCCTCTCGTGTATGTTGGTGCTCTTGTGTTTTTCGCGACGCGTCCACTTAGGCGGTGAGTCGATCTACGGCGAGAAGTTCGCTGACGAGAACTTCCAGCTCAGGCACACCGAGCCCGGAGTCCTGTCCATGGCCAACGCCGGCGCCAACACCAACGGAAGCCAGGTCAGTCAATCAGCCCCCCATCGATCGAACACGCCTTTTTTTGTTACAAACTCCCGTTCGGGAAGCGTGTTGGCTTGGAATTCCGGGGATGTCACAAGTTGAAGAACAGGGGGCACACAGGCGTTTAGCTATGTACCGAGTAGAATGTAAAAAACGCTCTTGAATATTAAAGAAAAGGCAATTCAGCCGCGCAAAGAGCCGGGTAAGTTTCGCCGACCAGCCCGAACGAGGTTATAATTTTCAAGTCCATGGAAATGAAGAAAACACCTTGGCTGTTGATAGATTATAGATGGAAGATGTCGTTTTCGAAACCCAACTTTTACACGCTGCGTGTGGCTTGCTGTGATCGCGCGAGCACATATTTTTTTGCGGTGGAATATAGGTCGGGGTCGGAGTGCTGAGGACACGTGGAACAAGCTATAGCAACCAGTCTGTGGGCGACGTCCATGACCTTTGGGGCCCTGACGCTTTTTTTTTCGCCTGGTTGTTGTGGAGGTGGCGGAGGGAGACCGTCCAATGTAGCTCGAGCACACGTGGTCAGCATCCATGACCTCGTCTGTGTTGGTTTGTCGATGCGTTGAAGCTCTTGGGCGATCCGTGCTCGCGTTGGATGCTTGCATGCAGTAAGTTTTGTACGACTTGGCTCAGCTTCGAAAATGGTTGGCAGTCTCCACAGTACTGCAACGCGGCACTGTCTGTAACTATTAAAATGCATACGTATGTATTCTGATAATTTTCCCGGACGCGACGCTGGGGGTTAGGATCGATTAGGGCCTTCATTTTGAGAATTTTCCCAAGCGGTCGGGGGTAGGACTATGGTAGAGGTCCCCCCCTGTAAGACGGTGGTGTGGCAGAGCGATATGACCGCCTTATAGAGGAAGTCGCCTTATTCGTTCCAGGTTATGCGTACAATGTTCCAGTCGCGCTAGGCGACTTTGACCGCCTTGTATCGGGATATCGAATTACTCAGACCGCCTTGTTGGAGGAAGCCGCCTTATTCGTTCCGGGTTATGCGTACCATTTTTTCCCGGTCGCGCCAGGCGATTGTTGTAGAATTCACCATGAATACGTCGGCTGTGAGTTAGACAAATCCAGGGTCGATACTCATCGTTGCAAGCTGCGTTATACACCAACCGCTCGATTTTTGACCGCATTTCATCGGGATACCGCCTTGCTCAGACCGTCTTGATTGGGGGACCCCTACGGTGGTGTTGAAACGTTTAGTGTTCAGCCAAAACCTCGTGCGCCGGGATACCCGCGGAAGTTTCAGCGGTGTAGTTTTCTTTTTCGTGCACTGACTGTTGTGGGCAGAGAGTTGTCACCCTTGTTACTGTTGCGCCTATGCTGTAGTCGCGACGGTTCAAATCGGCTCTCGCGTGGACAGCGGGCATGGTGTCGGTTTGGCGTGTGCTGGTGGGATCTTGGAGCTATTTTCCCCCGAAACGTGATATGACATCGTCCTTCCGGCGGGCATTTAACACCACTTGCCTTTTTTTGTTCTTCTCTTTCTCGCCGCTGCTGGTGCTGCGTTCCCCCTTTCGCCTCCGTTTCTTTCGGTTTCGTTCCGTGCCGTCACTCTTTTCCGTGTTCGTGTTGTTCGTTTTTTCTTCGTTTTTGTTGTTTTTTGTTTTTGCGTTCTTGTTTTTGGCTATTGCGGTGATTTTGTTTTGTTACGAACAACAGTTCTTCCTGTGCACCGTGGTGACCTCCTGGTTGGACGGCAAGCACGTGGTGTTCGGAAAGGTCACCAAGGGCATGGACGTCGTCAAGGCGATCGAAGGTGTCGGCTCTTCCAGCGGCAAGACCAGCTCACCCGTCGTGATCGCCGACTGCGGGCAGATCGCTTAGTTTTTTTTTTCAAGCAGAAGAGATCGAGAAAAAAAAAAAGGAAGCCAGTTTTGTTTTTCCTCTTTGTCCCCAGTTGGGTCGTCGCGCGGTCGGCAAGGCATAAAGGAGTTCCGCTACAAAGGGCGGTGTTTTTAGGAAACGGGGGCATATTTTTTCGTTGCGACGGTTTGCCTTGGAGGGGGGGGGGGGGGGGGTCAGTAGCTTGGAGGCTGGAGGCTAGGGAGGGAGTTCAGGAGTATGTAGGTCGTAAGGGGATGGAATACGCACGTTCTCTTTTTCTTACTGGTGCGGGGAAGGTGGGAGGATTTAGAGAAGATTTTTGAGCGGGGGAGAGAGCAAGTCGGGTTGTTGTATGGGCGGTACACCGCAGGAGGCGTGTGATATTTTTCCGGGGGAGGGGGGGGGTAATAAACAGACCACCCCCCCCCCCTTCGAATTCCCTCACAAAATATGAACCCCTCCCTCCGCATTTTTTCATGTGGGATAGGTTGACGACGGACCGCTGATGAGAAATTTCGGATTGGTGCGGTAGTCGTAGGTTGTTTTCTTTGTCTTACTTCACGTTACTGAATCCGGGAGCGGATTGTGATGAAAGCTCTTTCGACCACAGGCAGCAGCGCGTCGTTCGCTCTCACAGAATTTGGTTGGCGTGTTTTTTTTCGATGTGTGTCGGACGAAAAAGGGTGTCTCCCAGTAATCGTCGTTGTCGGTCGGCGAAAGAAACACGGGGAAATACAAAATACGATCGAGCGTTGGAATAATATAAACAGGTTTTGGTCCGACCCGTCCCCTTGGCCGACATCAAAACTGGCACCCGTGGTCTTCGTCGTCGTACGATACAACTCAAGGTGGATGAGGGCTGGTCGCTGGTCGAGGCGCGCTGCGCCCCTCGTGCGTTTGTTTTGGGTTTGGAATTTGTTCCGGGTTTGTTTTTAAGGGTAGAAATAATCCTTGGTCGGGTGGTGCATGATGACCAGGAGAGAGGGGGGGAGGATGGCGGTTTTTGTGGTTTTCCATCGGTTGGAGTTATGGGAGGATATAGGTGATGCAATAACACCATGTACGCATTCACAAGATAACGATGCACGGATTTTGTGAGCTGGAAAAAAATTGGCATGGCGGCCCTCGCTACCGCCGTACATGCAGACCATTTCTCGCCGTAGTCGTTGCGCGATTTTGCCGCGGACGATGGCCGCTAAGCACAACTGGCCAACGCGAGAAACAAAATGGCGTAAGAAAGGTCCACGGCTGGCCAAGACAGCAAGAAAGAGCGTAAAGAGCCTGGCTCGCCTACAAGAAGAGGAGCTTATCTCGTGGTCTGCTACGAACTGTATCCCACTCTCGCAAAAATTGTTTCTTATTTTCCCTGTCGCCTGCTACTTGCTATTAACATCTTGCTTTTTGTTCCGGCTGTGCGGTACCCTCCTCGAACGTCCCACCTGAAGAATAACGTTTTGCAGTAGACTGAGGAACAGCAGGGCAATGCATGTCGTTGACTGAATTGCAGCAGTGAATCTCACTTTACATAACGAGAGCCTCGCAAGAAAGCAAGAGGCTGTTGGCCTAGGAATCAAGAGGAGCATAGTAAGAGCCTCGAATCTAGTCGCCCCCCGCGTATGGGGGGCATCCAAGGGTACCAATTGTGCACTCTGCTTGACAACGCGCATTTCTCAAGGCCGGCACGCACAGGGTAAGGGTCGCTGACACACTTGGTTGTGACCGTTTGCGGCGCTAGCTCCTGCCGGTTGATTCAACAGGTTGATCGATTATTTTATCACTGCAAGAAGATCATGCCATGTGTGCAAACGTGATGATAGACCTTCGCGAGACAATCGAAGCCCACACATTGAACCCGCGAAACATGCAGCTTGCCAAGACAATGGCGCTGCACTACAAAGTAACATTACACACGGCTTGCGAGGACAGGGCTCCGTAAGCTTCGGATAAAATTTGCCGGTCTGACAGCTCACGTGTTATCTGGTATTAGGGTGTGTGTAAAAAAACGATAAAGCGGTTGCCTTGAACTTTGTTGACGTGATACGTACACGCCGGGTAGGCTAGTCTACTACCACTACTACTTTTAATACTACTTCTTCTACTGCTACCTTTACAAACAGTATGCTACAGCAGTTCCGCTTCACATTACATAGACATACTTGACTGATATCTCAGCAAGTAATTCGTCTTGAAACCGCTTGATTGAAAGGCCCTGCTTCGCTCTCAGAGCTCCCACGCGGAACACGCCTGCCTGAAAACCCCTCTTCTTGGAGAACCTTCCCGGCGGCTTCCTTGGCCTTTCCGGCGGCTTCCTTGGCTTTCCTTGATTTCTTGGAATTCTTTGTGTTCTTCGCGACCGCCCCTGCACCATCTTCAAGACAAAATATGTTGCTTCATGATAATTACCCCACACACATCTGAAAAAAAATATCCGCACTATATTCAACACGTGCTTTTTGAAAAGTCGAAAAATAAGTAAAACTAGGCCTTCAAAGCTCGAGTCAGAATAAAAAAGAGTCAAAACTGAGCGAGATAGCCGTTCCCCCACTACTAAATTCAAGATAAAGAGGGCAGATAAACTAAATCAAGTACCAGGGTACCTGGTACAAAAAATTGTCCGAATACTGAGTTGCTCTTCGAAACTGCCCCTATACCAAATTCAAGGAAAATATATAGCAGCACTGATTACTGGGCAATAAATCTACGAGTAACGTCAACATGAATATCCCCACACTAATTTCAAAACTTTTCTCGTTTTAAAAAGACGAAAATAACCGAAAAAAAATACTCGTAGCCTTCCAAAACTCGAGTCAGATTGAAAAATGAGTTCAAAATGAGCAAGGTAGCCGTTGCCACACTATATTCAACATAAAGAGTGCCGATAAATGAAGTCAAGTACAAGAGGTGTGTCCGAATGTATGTACGTGCGCGTTTATGTTGCACGTATCATATCATCATCATATGACACGTTGTTCGCAGGCTACAGTACGCAACAGCACGTAGGAATTTGGCAGTTGATAGTTTCAGGTTCGAGTTTTTTACGAAAATAAGAACACAGCCTCTTTTGTACTGAATGTAGTGTGCGGCCTAATAATTCCAGCCTGGCCAGAAATAAGAGATTCTCAACTGGTGTCGCATACTGCTGTACACGTTTTTTTTCTTGCAGCTTCATCTGTTTCTTGTGCTCAAATCACAATATAAACACACCGGCCGCAGTTTTTAGAGCTAAACCAGCAGTGGTAGGAGCATATTGCCGTCGAGCATGTATCACAAGGACAGAACAGCAGCACTGTACTGCGCACTCAGTCCTCAAGGCATCACAGCACACGTAGCACGTGGAGTAGTCAGAGTTGGCGAGATACGTCATGGTTTTTGCGTTGTCGAAAAGTTGCAGCTCATTGTTCCCCCCGGTTTTTTTTGTGTCCCTTTGTTTTTTTACGGGTAAGTACGAGGTAGGTAGGTTAGTGCATGCAGCAGCACCCGTCTTTTTACGCATCTCTCTGCTTCGTACATACGTACATCACCAGTTTATTTGCGAATCTATCTGCTTCTGATCAAATCAAACACCCAGCTCCTGAGCTCGCATGTTTTTTCGTCGACGATCTACTGCAAGCACAGCACAGCACGGCCCAGTCAGCCCAGCACAACAGAGAAATTCGCATAGTAGTGCGTGCCCATCATAGCGTGACAGTGCAAGCAAAAGCAGACAGAGTTGCCGAGACTCATCATGTGGCCGAGCATCTTCTACAGCTCGCTATGTTTTCCAAGCAAACGAGTACATCGAAACCTGCACGGCTTAAAAACGTATGCAAAATTCAAGCAGCAGCTATGCATGAACATCAGATATCTGGTGATGCGGGAAGGACTTGCCTTAATATCGAACTCACTAAGATACAACACTATTATTCTCCGCCTCCTCTCTCGATCGAAATAATTATGTGATTCATGCGTGATTGTGATGCCCGGGTTATTTTCCTGGAGCGTGGAGCTCTTGGTATTTGCAAGTCGTAAGTTGCACCAAATTATGGACCTCTGTCCGGTTCACGTTTTTTTGATCTATTTGAGCTAGCGTAGCGGCGGATTGCCGCCCGCGGAGCGAAGCGCCTTGTACATACACACCCTGGTACGCAACATACACGAAACGAAGAAATATAAATCATCTGGGGCAATCCCCCTGTGAGCCAAGCGAACACGAATAACATACGAACGACCATGTTCTTCGAATATAGGTCTGGAGAGCCCTTTCCCCCGGGGTATTTGTGGATTGGGTCACTTCTCGCGGGTCGGGTCGGATCGGGTCGGGTCGGGTGGATCGGGGCGGGTCAGACTGACCCGACCCGACCCGTGCTAATTAAAAACCTCCTGACTCGACCCGGCCCGACCCGACCCGACCCGACCCGGACCGACCCGACCCGACCCGAACCAACCCGACCCGACCCAAAAGCCCAATTCCCCGTTTTTTTGAGGGTGGGGTCACTTCTCGCGGGTCGGGCCGGCTCAGGTTGACTCCAACCGACCCGTGCTATTTGAAAACCTCCTGACTCGACCCGACCCGACCCGACCCGACCCGACCCGACCCGACCCGACCCGATCCGATCCGATCCGTGAGATTTCGACCACCTCCGCACCCGACCCGACTCGACCCACGAGAGCTGGAAATGTTCTTGACCAGATCTTCGGATCGTGTCATGACCTGAGAGAAGCCCTGCCTTTCCGGCCTAGTAGTCTTTAAAGAAAACACGGCAGTTATGCTGCTCTACCTGGTGCATGTTACATAATTACGCAAGCGAAAGCAAAAGAGAGTTAAGTCTTGGTGGACAACGCGCTGTCGTCACTCGTAGTCCGGTTGAGGCGCAACCTTGAACCATGGTCTCAGTTCGACGAAGCCCTTGGGGAACATCGCCACCGTGTCCTCCGCCGATACCTGGACAAACCAACCAGAGCAGCGCGAAGGAGGGAAGAAAGTGAAAAAAAGTTACTCTTGATCAAGGTCACACTCATGGTTTGTGTTCCACTTTCGCATGCCTACCTGGTACCTGCTAAAGAGTCATTCTACGGTGCTAGCCCCCCCAACATTTCTTCAACGAAATCGCGGGTTTTGAAACCAGCTCCCGGCCGTACCTCCTGAAATACGGTGTCCCTTGCCACCCCGACGTTATCGTTCAATAGGCCTTTACACACAAGAAAATGTACGGAGACGTTTCTTAAATAGCACCCTTCTTTTGTGTCGAGCAGCCATGAAACGTTTGTTAGAGAAAATCGCTGTTTTTCGGGGGGGGCTATCGTAGCATCAGTCTAACCAGATATTGACTAAATGTGGGACCGTGCACCTGACCAAGCCGCGACGCCAATGTGGGACTGTGCCCCTGACAGGCTATCTCTTGCGGCGGTTGTGATGTGTAGGACACAGGGCCGGTTACCTCGGGTCAGCACGGAACGGAGTCTGGAGGATCTCTGCTGACCTTGAACTCGTGTGTAATGACGCGGTGCTATCTACGGGAAGGGGATCTGGTATCCACAACTAAGTCAGTTCATAAAATAGTTGAATTTTACTCTGCCACCCATCTGATGCCTAGCTGTGGAGTCTGTTAACAGCCAACTCGCAGCCCTGATATTAATAAACACTGTCTTTGTTGGGGGAACAAAGAAAACGCTTACATAGACATGCTTACATTGGTGCCGACCAAGACATCTTCGCCCTCTTTCCAGTTCGCCGGGACCCCGACTCGGTTGAATGTAGCCTGGTGCAGCGCGTCGATGGCTCTCAGCGTCTGCGTCATTCGCGGTCGAGACAAAGACATCAGCAGCAAGCATGCATGCGCAAGGGGGCGGGAGGGGGGGGGTAATCATCGTATCGTGCATTGAAGTAGTCCTTAGGTCCATAGACTCTCGCATCCGTACATTGCCGGGACGGAACACGTCGGGTTTTCCCGTCCCTACTATAATGCGCAAGGGACGGGGGGGGGGGTTAGGTGCCGATGGTGTATGGGATTTGCAAGAACCCGGAGAGACCACGGAGCACCGTTTACACCGGTTAAACCGTAAGGTGGTGGAAATTATCAGGACTTTTCACGGGTCGGGTCGGATCAGGGTGGCCCGGCCCGACCCATGCGATCTGAAAGCCTCCTGACCCTACTCGACTAAATGCGAGAGAGGTCGAGCACCTCTCGACCCGACCTGGCTTGGCTCGCGGGATTTGGAAAGCGTCCTGACCCGATGCGCGGGTCGAGTCGTGACCCGTGTTCGGCCCTGGAAATAACCATGGTTTAATTTTCCATCGAGCGTCCTGTTGACGACTTTTTTGTTCATTTTGTTTTTTTACTTTCTGGGGATGTTTTGTAAACTGATCGACGCTGAAGCCCTCCCTGCCCATGTGGGGGTGTTTATAAGGTGATCCGCATAATAAGATCATCATCCCCTTGAACTACATTTATTGGATTGCCAAAAACCATGTGCTAACATTGGTCGTCGTGAGTTTTTATCTCTTACCTCGTAGTAGTTGTGCCCGACGCTGCAGGGATACTGGACTATCATCCTCACGCGGAGGTCCAAGTCAATGATCAGCACCGATGTCTTGTGTTCCGGCGGTTTCGGGTACGGTTGGGGAACGGCATCAATCGTATCGGGAAGCGGGAGGGGACGACCTATCAGTCAATCATCAGAAACGAGTGCTACATACGGTACTGCAAAGAGGGTCCGCGAAAACGTGAGCGAAGCTCTTAAGGGGTTAGGCTACCCCTTACTGCTGGAAAAAACGAAACTAATTTAAAGGTTGTTGTCCTCGAAAAAGTAGGATCTTTTCTAAAAGGAGTTAAGCGCAAGGCACGGAGAAGGAAGCGAGGTAGCAACGCGAGGACGACGCCAACACACCTGAGGAAACAAGACCGCCCTCGCCAGTTTCTCAACCACAGCACACAAGTTAGCAAGAGGTACCAATTTTATCCTGCCGCACGGGTTCCTAGCGAAAGCTGTACACTTTTCTATTAATTCGATGCAAATCGATGACCATAACAAACTGAGAAGTGGGAATGCCGAACCCTATGCGCGCTGAACAATAAAGGTAAATACCGGCGGGGGAGAAGGGAAGACAGTTAGGACTACGGCTAACCATAAGTAGGCGGCGGAGGGTAAAACTTCTTGAGAGTTGAGCTGAAGAGTAAAGATGATAATAAAGAAAAAGCATACCTGGTACAGTAGGAAGCGAGGTGTATCGGTACAGTAGCGGCCCCTCTAGAGCGCCGGTAAGTGCCAGTCGGAAATACCGACACTATAGCGCCAACCGGCACTACATCGGCAACCGGCACTACTTCGCATATGGGCGCTACTTCTTGTCCTCATCTGTGCCACAGGCGCTATAGCGGGCAACCCGCACTGCTCAACCGGCGCTATGGCGGAGCTTCTACTGTATGGCGAAGCAACCACACCTGAGGGACGAGACCCTGGGTAGGGTCAATCGCGTCCGCCCTGACCAAGCCCAGCAGAGAAAATATCTCCCCGGTCGCGTCCGCTACGATAGGAAACGCCACTTCGCACTCTTGCAGCTCCTTCGAGAAGAAAGGCGAGACACAAGCAGAGGTTGTTAATCAAACCAGGCGGCGATATGGGGGTTCGGGGGGATCACTGGGCCATGATTAGGGCGGCGTTTTCTTTATTTCTCTACGCACCGCCGTTGGACTGCTTGTTGCTCTACGCCAGAAAAAACGTTTTTATAGTACGTTTTCCAAGTAAGCAGCTGCTATAAGTAGCAACTGCCGGCTTGCGCTCATAAGTTTACCCTCTTGGGACTCAGGAATACCGATCGAAACAACCCAGATTTTCAGTATTTTCGTCATGTTTGTAGAATGTCAGCCCGCGGCAGCGCGGGTATGACCATGCAATGGTCCGAAAATACCCCGTCCTCTCCGGGCGCAGCGACTCGGACATACCAAAAGCGCGGCAGCCCAAGCCTCGGCGGAGAGGAATGTTTGTGGTAAGTCGGTGTCCAGGAGGACCACCAGGCCGTAGCAGGCGAGGGAGATGGGTCCACCACGTACTTGTTTTACCCGCGTTCGCTTCAGTATAGCTTTCTGTTGCCGACGCTATGATGTTGATGTGGTGTGGTCCGAGGGCAGCAGTTGGAGTTACCATCTCCATCGCCGTCGTGAAGTGAGGCCCTCTTGCGACAGTCGGAGTACCCTCCGAGCACGTGTCCGGGAGGGGGATCTCCGGCGCTCGCCCAACATGAGCGGTCTCTTGCATGTAGGGCCCGTAGATTGTATATCAGGCCCCGGCGGCGCCCGGGTACCTCAGATGGCCGTTTGTCACCTTGGTTCTTCCGTTCCTACTACTACGTGAAATTCTGACCCACTCGTCCAGACCTCACTAATTTATTTCTTCGCTCGCCCCCGCGCCAGACCTTATCACTTTCTTTTTTCGCTCGGCCCCGTTCCCCCCGCAAAGGTTGTCTTGCATCGGAGCGGGTGTCTCTAGCCCAACTGCTTAGCCTTCGACTGCACCCACCCCAACACCTGCTCCCGTACCGCCGCGGACAGTACGATTGAGAAATCCAGCGCAAGCGTTCCCCAGCCACTTGAGGCGGGCGCCACGACAACTCATGGGGACACTACGGCGGTAACTCCAACAACACCCTCCGACACCACTCCAGCGGCAACTTGGACCAAAATATCTCCCCTACAACTTCAAGGGACATCAATCCGCAACAGCTACGACAACTCTCCAGGGTCCTAGAGAAACAATGACGCATCCAACAACAAGCACAAACCCCACTCGCGCCGACGCACGCGGGTATGATGAGACGCTCCGTCGGGGGCAAGGAAGCATCGTATGTCCGCCGCGACCGTAGCAAGCTGGGTGGATGGGAACATGAGTGAGGACATGTCGGCCAAGAAAAATGGCCTTGAAATGCAACGGAAAAAATGCAAAACAATCTTCGCGTCACGTTCTCCTCCTTCTCCTCCAAGAGATCACCGGCGAACACCGCCTCCTGAACTGCCCGCACCATCCCCAAAAAACTCCGCAACCTCGACACTCGAACACCTCGACCTTCGCTAACACGCACTACGGACCGCATCTAAACGGGGACAGGAATAACTCGCGCCAACCCGTCGAGGCCTACTACACGATAGAGGTAAAGTAGAGTTTTTCGCCAAAAGCATTTTATATATATTAAGCTCCCTCATCGGGCATCTATGTAGACATCAAGCACGTAGATAAGTAGAGTTTCAAGTAGAGTTTCAAGGGAGCTAGGTTGCACAATCACAAGGTCAACCAGGGATATCCTGCAACGTATTCCCATTATAGTAAAGAGAATATACTGTTGGAACTCCGTAATGCCATCAACCATCGTCATTGCTGTATCATACTCAAGCACAATCAACAGCCCCTCTGCTTTGCAACTGATACGGCATGACACCATGTTCTTATTTCCTCAAAAGTAAAACGAATCAATATAAACGCAGCCAATCAGTATCCTCCCTGCACTACTGTGGCAGAAACAAAGATTGAAGTCCCACAGCCCTCGAAAGTCACTCCGAGCACCAAGAATCACAATCCAGGTACAGCATCCAAAATCAATTTTCCAAACCGAAGATCCAAATTCCGAAAACCAAAAACTCCAAAATCAACACGGTAAGCACCAATCAGCCCCCGTAACTCTTGATAGTGGTGTTTGTCCATGATCAAACGGGTATCAGCTCGTGAAATAGTGTTGACATGAGAGTACTAGCGCGGCAGTCCCAAACCTACAAATCTCCAACATCAACATGGTAATCAGCACTCAGCTGCCGCTGCTTGTGGTGTTAGCACACAGTAATCAAACGGATATCAGCTGGTGAGATAGGGTTGAAACGAGTGTAAGAGGACAGCAGTACTCCAAAAACTCACTCTATAATCAGAAAACTGTCTTTCGACTGGGTACACCCCGAAACCGATCCAAATTCCAAACGCTCAAATCACAAACAAAAACACGATCGATCGATTTTCTTAACCCAAAAAAGCGTGGCGAGCTTACCCTTTGCACAGGTAGCATAGGTGGTGGAATTGCCAGGTAAATCCTCCGAATCTCTACAGCTCCAACAACGCGGGAACTATAACGATGATCTCCAGGGTCGATACCTCCCCGCACGGCGTGTCAAACCCGACCCCATTGGCGTGTTCGTGATTGGCTGGTAGGCTTTAACCCAATATGAGCTCATAATTATTTCGACCGACTCGGATTTTTTCGCATACTTCTCGCATACGGCAAACCTTCGCAATGCGAGTGCAATTCGACCAGCTATTATTTGCATGATAGGTCGCACAAAATAACGATTTTGAGCCTGTATCAGGTTGGCGTGCCGAGCAAGCACGCTCAAAACGAGGACGAGAAACACTTGAACAGCAACAACAGCACCAAACGCAATATAAATGGACGAATTAGAGCGATTTGTATCCAGGATTCAGGGCCTCATATTTGCAAGCTGCGTACTATAATATCGATCGCCCGTCTTTTTTTGTCAGTTACGTACCAACACGACCGCTTCAGCAACGGAGACAGGCACCACAGCAACAACAACAAAGCACGCCTTCCACACCACCTATACTTCTCCAAAGAACCTTCTCGGGATTAAGAACCAACCGCCGATGCGATACCGAGACGAACGCATGCCACCGATTTCTTCCGTGGATACCGTCTACCACTACGACCTTCGCGTGGCGCAGCTTAACAACAGGAACGATTTTTCCACTTGTTTTTTATGTCGAAAACGTACGCCCTGTTTTTATACACCCTCCTCATGCCATAAGCCAGACAATAAGCTAGTGTGTACTATAGAATCGGTGTGTGTGCTCTTACTCGTACCTATATTGCTTGCACGAGTACAAACTTCGTCGATGTGCCCGAACTCGTAAAATACAACCCTAGAGGCCGGGGACGCAGTCACTCGTAATACTGATGTGTACCTTTTTCTGGCGCAGTAATCGTAATCACTACCTCCTCGTTTTAGCCATGCGTGCACTTGGCACGTCTATCCATGTACGTACGTACCTACCGAAATTGAACAAATGCACTAATATGATACCTACCGCGGTAACATGGGATTGTTTTTGCAGTAATATTCTTTGTTTTGGGACAAAATATTACGCCAATTTGGAAATTTTACCAAGTTCTATTTTCCCGTGTTTTATTCGTTCAAGCTCTGCAGACGTCAAGCAAAACAAACGCTCGAGAGTACCACCCCAAAAATCCAAAACTTTAGCAACTATCGTTTGGAAAATATATCAATTTTGGAAATTATCACGCTCTGCAGACGTCAAGATACAACCGAAGACTCGAGATTACCTCCTCAAAATGTAACATAATAGCAATTTCTCGCTTGTCTCGCTCAGCCCCCATCCGCGTTCACTTCGAGGTGCGGGACGGATCCCTCGAAGACGCGCTCGAACGAAGCGATTTGACGGAGAAATTCCAGTTTCGAGAATCCCATACTGAGGCCGAGACGAAAAAAACTCGTGACCACATCCCTGTCCCCTAAAGAAAAAGAATGATTATATACATAGATAAGTTCCCTCATCGGGCATTCATGTAGACATTAAGCAAGCGGAGAACTCGAGAATCAAGTAAATTCCAACGGAGCTAAGCGGCATAATAGCCAAGGAAAATTCCGCTCAACCGGGGATGTTCCGAAACGTATTTCCTACTACAATAAAGCCAATCTTCTATTGGAACTCTCTCATATAATCAAACCTTTGTCATTACTGTATCATACTCAAGCACAATCTACAGAAACAGAGACTTACAGAGACACAAAATAATGGAATAAATATTGTGGGCGAGCCGACAACAACCGCTAGACGCGGAATACGTAGGTTTTCCCTCATCAAACACGCCGCCCGTATATTAATATTCAACGTCTCTCCACAGACCTCAGATTTCCTACGTTCAAACTTATACGCCAACCCTTTTCCCGGCACAGCAGCGGCTCTACTCCAGGGCCATTGACTCCCAAATCGTCTCCGACTTCTCGGTCCCATGATTATGCGCGCGCACGTCCACTGGCATCCGCCGATCGCGCTTGGGTAAATCACCACCTGGCTTCCAGCTGACTGCCCCGCGCTGACCACACCGCTCTTGCTCGGCCCAAGGGACAGTCTTCCCGCGGGCTGTTCCGCGAAAAACTGGACCACCCCGTCCATAAGAGCATGTATCCCGTCAACAACATGCATTCCGTCATTAAGAACACGTATTTCGACAATAAGAACACGCATCCCGGCAATAATGACATGCGTCTTGGCAATGACAACAAGTCATCCAGCAATAAGAGCATGTATTCCGTCAATAAGAACATGTATTCCGCCAATAAGAACATACATTCCTTCACTAAGAACACGCATGTATCCCATCAATGAGAACATGAATCTCGACAATAAGAACACGCATCCCGGCAATAACGACATGCATCCCGACAATGACAACAAGTCATCCACCAATAGGAACAAGTATTGCATTAATAAAGACATGTATTCCGTCAGTAGGGATATACATTCCGTCACTAAGAACACGTATGTAACCCGTCAATGAGAACGTGAATCTCGACAACAAGAACACGCATCCCGGCAATAAGAACATGTATTCCGTCAATAAGAACATGTTTTCCGTCGATAAGAACATACATTCCGTCACTAAGAACACGTATTCCGTCAATGAGATCATGCATATTGACGATAAGAACACGCACCCCGGAAATAAGAACAAATATCCCGTCAATAAGAAAAAAAATTCAGTCACTAAAAACACGTATATATCCCGCCAATGAGAACACGCATTCCGGAAATAAGAACATGAATTCTGGCAATAAGAACATGTATTCCGTCAATAAGAACAAGCATTTCGCCACTGAGAATACGTATACCGCCAATAAGAACATGCATCCCGAAAATAGTGACACGCAACCCGGCAGTAAGAACATGTCATCCATCAATAAGAACATGCATTCTGTCAACAAAAACATGCATCCCGTCGACAAGAATACGCCTTCCGTCAATAAGGACATGTGTTTCGTCAATATGAACATGCCAGGAGACACCTCCGCAGCCATTTCATGGGTTAGTTTGTGGACACGCCAGTCCGAGGCAAGGCAAAGCAAAAAAGGGCATAAACGTGTTTGATATTTGGTCTACCTGTATCTCCTTGATGAAGGTTTTGTGTCCGATTTTTGAATCCACCCCGATGGCGAGAAGCTTGCAATTTCTCTCCTCGAACTCCTCAGATAGCTTGCTCAGCATGCCCAGCGAGGTGCACGTCACCGGGTCGTTGTTTCGCGGGTAGCTGCAAAATATTTTGAGAGGATGGACGTCGACGGTGAGCTAATTTATTTATATGAATAGCAGCCTCTTTAGGGATGCAGGAATTCAGACAGAAAACACTTGGCGAAAGTAAGAGACGATAACGGCACCGGCGAAATGAAGCAATCATAGATGCTGGATGCTGGGATAGGAGGTGTGTCCGAACTGCAATGCGGAAGGCGGCGGGGACACGCGTGCAGCACAACGAAACTTGTACCGCCATACCGCTGTGCTGTTGCACCGCTCTTCTAAGATGCTTGATTAGATCGCGCTCGTCGAGATAACGGCCGGTGTCTCATGGGTCCCGAAACGGTTCATAGCTACCAGTATCGTATATCACTCTGTCCGTAACTGCACGGACCGTTGGGGTATTGATATGCATACGAAGCGGTCTCCACATTTTCGTCCGAAGTTGCATCACAACATTGCGTGTTTGTTCGAGGTTGCCGTGTTCGGTCACCGGCAGGCGAAAACATCCAGTAATGTTCTGTACGGTTGATACCAGAATCCGGATTGCCCAAATGATTCTAGTGCGGTACCGGGTATGGTATAACCGTCCTTATCGTTTTCTGCACAATACCCGCAGCTTGCAAAGGTGAGTATCGACCGCTCAAATGCTTAAACACAGCTGATGTAATTATACCAGTATACAAGGGCTCCGCATGGGTGCCGGCATTCGCCGCACCTATGCTCCGGATAGGAAAATTTACATCAGTATCTTTAGTATTGATCAACTTTTAATACGTCAGTACAATGAAGGCATTACGAAGTGTTAGATGAAGGCAATGCCAAGACTTGAGTGTTCAAAAACTGTACTAATGCATATAATGAAGACAATGCCAAGCATTACAGGCTGAAGGGAATTAACAAAGAAAATTATGCGCTGAGAGAAAAGGAGTGCTACAGAAGTAGTAGACGAATTTACCGTGCAGCAAGAGCGACCGAGCAACACGCACAGCAGTGCTCAAGATTTAGTGAAGTACCAACATTATCTAACGAACTGAGCGGTACAATCACGTAGAACAGGGTGACGTTCCATATGCCGGATGCCTGTATTATACCACTCATAAATCTTGCGAACGAATTGACCCTTTTGAATCTTCCGCGGAACAATTTTGTGGCGAGCTCGACGAACAAAACCAACAGGTCGAACTCAATATCTCCATCACAGCATCGAACAGAACCGAGGAGTCTCCGCAAGATCCCCACCTAAACGAGCCCAGTTCGGAACGACCTGGCACAACCCACAAATTGTATATTTATCGTGCACTAGAAGCGACCTGGCAAGACCCACAGCAGTCCTCAAGCTTCAGTGAAGTTCCAACATTTCCAACGAATTGAGCGGTACAATCACGTATAGAAGAACGGTGTTTTTTTCTCCATAATAATATGCCGGATACCTGTATACCAATCATATATCTTGAGAAATAATTGACCCTTGAATCTTCTGCAGAATAATTTTGTGGCGAGCTCGTCGAACAAAGCCAACAACAGATCGAGCTCAATATCTCCACCACAGCATCGAACAGAACCGAGGCGTCTCCGCAAGATCCACCCAAACGAGCCCAGTCTGCAACAACCTGGCACAACCCACAACTTTTTAAAATGTATTTGCCTGGCAAGACCTACAGCAGTGCCCAAGATTCAGTGAAGTGCCAACATATTCTCTACGCCTTCTCTACGTAAATTCGCCCTCCAAAACCCAGGAGATTTTCCAAACGAAATGGCCCGTAAACAGTCGTGAAGGATCTTCCTCAACATACAGAAAAAAAGCCTTCACATAAGGCCCGATCTTATGCAATATAATTTGGAGCCATCCCACGATAGGGTTGCAGCAAAAAGTCCCTGAGCTCCCCACATGAGGAACTCAATATCTCACCCGAAAAATGACTTCGAAGGCATTCGTTCGCTCAACCCGCGGCCAAGCTTATATGCCTTAGTCCAAAAATATAATGTACTCGTGTAATTACTTCATTGACCGGCAGTTCCTCACATGAGGAACTCAATCACCCAGGGACGTTTTGGCGCAAAAACTGCAACCCCTACCATGGAATGACTCTTTGAGTAATAAATGATGGACGAAAGGTGGATTTTCAACCGGCCAAAAAAAAACATACACATTATTAGTTGTTCCGTGGGCGGTCTTACCGTGGTGTTGATTTTTTTTGCTCCTCTGTGTAATATATATGGGAATCAGCTTTTTTTCAGAATGGAACACTCTTTTGTTGAGCCAGATTTTGAAATCACGGGTGACCCACGCCAGGATGGGCAATCATCCCCCTTCACCACGAGCTCGTCGCAGAAAGGGCACGGAATGAGGAACTAACTGTAGGGCTTTTGCTGTCGCCGAGAGAGAAAAATAAAACTGTTCGATTTTTTTGTGGTGCTGTTGTGGATCCGCGGAGACGACTGGGTCCTACACTCGATGCTGGAAACGTATTTATGGTACTTGCTGGGCGGTTGGAGCATGCGATGCCACCTGCTGAGATTTCAATATCTGGACTAAAAACCTTGCTATTGTACGGCTCATGCCAGGTCACTTCTACTGAAGACGGTAAATATAAGATTTGCGGGTTGAGCCAGGTCGTTCCGAACTGAGCTCATTTGGAGGATCTTGCAGGACTGTTAACGGTGAGGGTCAATTTGTTCGCTGGGCCGATTCGTTCGAAGATTTGGGAATCTGCCAGGTCGCTTCTACTGATGACGATCAATATAACATTTATCTAGATTCCCGAATCTTCGAAATAATCGACCCAGCGAACGCATTGACCCAGCGAACAAATTGGCCCTCGCCGTTAACAGTCCTGCAGGATCCTCCAAATGAGCCCAGCTCGGAACGACCTGGCACAACTCGCAAATCTTGTATTTAACGTCATCAGTAGAAGCGACCTGGCATGAGCCGTACAATAGCAGGGTTTTTAGTCCAGGTCTTGAAATCTCAGCAGGTAGCATCGCATGCTCCAACAGTCCAGCAAGCACCACAAATACGTTTCCGGCAGCGAGTGGGTGTAGGACCGACTCGTCTCCACGGATCAACAACAGCACCACAAGTATTTTCCTGAGCGACGTCGGTGTCTCGTCATCTCCGCAAGACCCGCCCAGTTTGAGGTCAACGCGCTCGGCGGCGGCGCGCGACCCGAGCGTGCGCGTACGGGAAATAGACGGGGTGGAGGCTGAGGAACGCGACCCACGAGAAGAGCGGGCGAGAAAGCGATCTCGAGGGCGCCGAACGGATTCCAAGCGGAATCCGGCCTGAAGCGAAGACAATCTCAAGTGCCTCCGCTCGCACGGGACAGTTCGCCCATTATCGTGTATGTCTATTTGTTGTTATTGTACGAAATATCGGCGCCAATAGAAGGCGAAAAACCCGAACTCGTGCGCATGCTCTGTCGGCGTGCACATACATGCGTACATTTTATTGGTATGCAGGTAACGACATCAAGATGCGCGACAAAGATAATCAACCGCACATATCATACATCACAGACAAATCAGATCCCCATTTCAATACCTACAGTATCTAAATCTTTCGGATCAAAATGTATCCCAGATTTTAATTATCTGCACGATCTATTCTGTAGACCATATTTGCCGGATGGGATCTGTACGGCACGGCTCTTGAGCATGTTCGCCGTGTGGGGTCTGCATGGTATGTGCGGCGCTTGCACAATACCTGGCCTGGTGCGTATCTAATAACGACAAATATAAGATCTAATCGATCTGCAGCACGAGAGATCGTGAGATCGCCATCTGTCCGATATGGATATCCGTCAAGACACCTACCAGGTACAAATTACGACTACAGACAATGGATGTGCCGCACGTGGATGGATACGAATAGCCAACATATACGTGTACGAGTAGTCTACCCGTATAGTCTAATGCGACGGGTACTTTTCGGTACTAAACGACGCACCAAAGCGCCAAAAAAAACCCAACGGAAGGTATGTTTTGGCAGATACGACCTGGTATCAATTTTCGTTAACCTTACGAGAGTGTATAAGTACTGCGTTGTGAGTAAGGATTGCCGTGCCTGCACGAATACATGTCGCCTACTGGACGCTTGTTCACTCACGTGAAGATGACCCCCCAGCCGCCGTTGATGTACGAGTGCAGGCTGATGATCCCCATGTGCGACTCGCACGTGAAGTTGGGGATCTCGTCTCCTATCTGGAGCGGGCGCCCCCCTGTGCTCACTTGCTCACCCCCCGCACTGCTGCTGTTCTGGCTATCGCCTTCCGACATCGCAATGAAGACCAATATGCGCTGAGAAAAAGAGCGAGGGGCAGATGTCAAACCTGACGGTTGTGCCACCTGCTGTGAAGCAGCGTCCCCGTGCGGTGTGGTGCGTGCGTGCGGTGTGCAGTCTGGGTTTGGTGAGCTGCGCGATCTTTATGTCGGGTGCGTTGTCCCCGCTATTCCCATGATAGTAATGCCTCGCTGGTCTTGTAGGGAACGTGCCAATAATGACCGGCAAGAAGAGCCAGGGGTAGGTGCCAGGCGTCTCGATGTTACCACCCTTGCGCAGCTCTGTGCTTGTGTAGTGTAGTACGTGCGGTGTGGTCCTGTGCATTGGGCGATCTTTACCTCTGGTGTGATTTCCCGCTTTCCCATGACAATAATGCCTCGAAGGTCTTGTCGTGAAACACTTGAGGTTCTGTTAGCAGAGATCTTCCTCGCGTGTGCTACGAAGCCTTTTCTCGTGCTTGCCCTCGAACAACTACACAAACATCACCGACAACACCATGAAGGCGTCGACAACAGCAGTGTCACTGTTCTCCCTGTTGGCGGGAGCGACTGCGTTTATACCCGTTGCACCCATCGGCCGAAATGCCTGCTCAACACTCCCAGCATCCTCGTCTCATGTTCGCGGAAGGCCCCTGTCAATGGGCTTCGACTTCAAGAGCGCCATAGAGAAGATGTCAGACACGAGATACGCTCGAGTGCGCCATATCTTGGTGGACGAGAAGGGCGAGGAAGGGCGGGCGCGGCTGGAGGAGGTCAAGGCGGAGATTGATGGAGACTTGGATAAGTTCTCGGAAGTGGCCGAGAGAATGAGCACATGCACCAGTGCGGTGAGTAGAAGAACAAACTGCAACCAACCGGAGACACACATTATACTTGGAATTAGTGAGAAAATCGGTATATCGGCAACAACTGATCATGATACAGCTGCTGCTGCTGCTGCTGCTGCAACATTTATTCGTTTCTTGTCACAGCGAGCCAAGGCACCACCTCCCGCAGCCCGAGGAAGCATATGATAGCAAAGAGACGAGTAGGCTCCTCTCAGGTAACTGGCAACAGCAGTTTTCTAGAGGTTATTACAGGAGTACGTTATAGTGTCATACCACACTTGTATTTATCCTTCTTCCTCCCTAGACGTAGCTCAGGTCCGGGGTCACGTAAGCAGGCTTTTCTTCCCCCTCCCAACTATGGTATAAGTACCCGCCTTCACTTCTGTCGCGAGGAGACTACTGCCTGTACTTCCCTCGTCGGCACATACCTGGTAGTGCTGCAAGTCTCCGCAGCAGCAGCAATGTCGCGAGGAGACTACTGCCTTTACTTCCCTTGTCGGCACATACCTGGTAGTGCTGCAAGTCTCCGCAGCAGCAGCAGCTGTTGCTACCTTAGAGGTATACCGGGGCATTAAGTAACTGCTGCCACTGGTATACAGGGCATCAAGTAGCTGCTGCGCTACTGCGCTGGCGCCACATTTTGGCTGAAATTGCTGTTTCCCGCAGCCCTCGCCGGAGGCTCTCCTGCGCAACACGGCTTTTTGGCACCGCAACTTTTCACCGCCGCAGGCGTCATTAATGTTGCGGCGTCAATTTCGCCGAAGGCGAAAACCAAATTTGGGCCCTGTCGTGTCTTCGCCGGCATTGTGCAGCCGCACTCGTCTGCCGAGTGCGAGCACGGCGTCTCAGCCCAAAACCGGATCCAATCGAAAATCCGTAGCGGCCTTTCAGTGGAATCGCTTGAGCGTTCGATGCTGCTCTCATTGGTGCACAATCAGCAAGGCGTAAACCTCACACGGCTGGATAATCGAATGTTACCCTCAGCGTAGCGGGGTGTGTTTTTTTACTGAGTTAGGCACTGTTAGGCGGAGGTAACCAAGACAGCTTTTTATAATTCATCCTTTTCGACTGCTATCGTACGTTGCTGCAGCGACACCAAGCTCACCCAATACCTGGTGCATGTAGTACATACTGGTACAAATCGAGAGGGACAGTCTTCAATAATCCAATCGGTCGTACTCACAGCTGACGTTTTTCAATTTTTATAAACATCCCTCCGGAACCGGTAGCATAGGGTCATGAGTCCATTAGATGTTGAATTAGCAATATAGGCTTCATAGGGTCATATATAGCCGGTAGCCGGTCGCCCCGGTGGCGTATCAGGTTATCCTCGAGCCTGGTATAGGTCAATTTCGTGAGTTCGAGCCCCGCCGAGTGCATACTCGTATAAATTCGTCGGGACTTTTTCTTGTGCACAAATTGACTTGCGGAAAGCGCGAGAGCGTGAGTTAGCAACACTCAATGAAAAGTCGACGAGCAGTGGGATTGCTGAACCCTATGCGCGATAACAACTGAAGGCAAGAACCGGGGGGGAGAAGGGACGACACCTGTGACCACGGCTTGTCCAGAAGCTGGAAAGTAAAGTGTGAGTGGAATATCCATACCCTGAAAGTATAGTAGTAGTAGTAGTTGCTCTACGCAGGACCCTCTTAGATGCACGCGGTAACCGCAGTGCCAGCAGCGTGCCGAATTTACGCGATACGAGGCATAACCTCTTATAGATGTAGACGCCTCGTAGCTCAGCTCGTAGCTGGTGTACGCTTACGTAGGCCCGCTTTCGGACGACCTGATAAGACACAGCCTACATGATTTTTGAGGCAAAACGCAGACTACAATAACGTAGACAATCACTGCTTGCTTAAGGACTATTGCAGTACATCGTGCTGTACCAGAAAACGAAGTACGTCTACTGTACGTATACCAGGTGATATTGGCCGAAACAGGGTATTTGCTCATCTCGCAACACGCATGGAAATGGGCCACTCTGCCTAGTCGTTCCCGCCCCACCCAAAACAAAGGAACGCTAGCCCTCCTGCCAGCTATCATTACATGTGTAAAATACGTCACATTTGTGGTCTATATGCCCCTGTTGTAGACGTTCGCATGGCGTGTCCTCCTTCCATGCGAACGAAGACTTTGAAGCGTCGCGTTCATCGTTGTAGCCCATTTTGCCAAGACACGGTTGCACGTAGCTCCGTTGTCACTGTTCATCCAACTGATGGTCAGGAAGTCGGATGTAGCCGCGTCAACAAAAAGTCATTTTATTCAGTATAGCTCTCCTAAAAGGGGCCCGAAGAGGCTCCGTATTTTTTCCGCGTCCACGTTCCGATATTTATAGATCCCGCAACCGCTGTACAGCTAAGAAACCGAAGTACGCCTCTAGAATACCAGGTACCTGGTACGTGATAGCGAGTTTGGTTGAGATATCGCTGCGCCGGGTAGGTGACGAAGGCGCACCTAAGAAGCGCATCGAAGTTTAAGCAAGACCACCACCCGGGGCAGGAGGCCTCGCCTAACCCGATAGTACTTGCATTGAATAGTCAGCGGCAGCGTAGAACAATAACTGCAGTGTTCATACAATATGGTGCAGCTTCAACGAAAGAAGGAAGGCGAGAAGAAGGGCACTTCACGCACAGGCAAAGTCGACGGACGGAGGGGGAAGGAGGGGGAGGGGGTGCAGAGATTGTGGGGTATGCTGTACGCGGACGATGCGGGCATCGTATCGCGATCATCAGAAGGGCTGGAGAGGATGATGACGGCGATCGTGACTGCGTGCTCGTCGTTCGGGCTTACAGTATCCGAGGCAAAAACAGAGATAATGTGCCTGGAAACCAAAAGCGGGGGGAAGGTGTCCTTCACGATCAATGCAGCCGGCCAGGTTTACAAACAAACAATCCAGTTTGTATACTTGCGCGGGGCTATCACCGCAGACAGAAACCTTAGCACTGAAATAACGCGGCGTCTTCAGAGGGCCTGGGCGTGCTTCCAGCGGTACAAGATGGAAATCTATGATCGCCCGGGTGTGCGTTTACGGTTGAAGGTGCGGTTGCTGAAAGCTGAGGTGGTCGAGACACTGCTGTACGGTTGCATGACGTGGAGCCCGAAGAAGCCTGACTATGACAGGCTACGACGGGTTCACCGCTCCATGCTCCTCCGATGCCTTGGATGGCGGAAACGGAAGCGCGACGACCACACCCTATCGTACGCCGACGCGCTTGCCCAGACAGATTCCGAGAGCGTTGAGGTGATAGTGCGCAAACGGAGGATTTTGTTTGCGGGATTCGTGGCACGCATGGGGGAGGAGCGTCTGCCACAGAGGGTGATGTTTGGGGAGTTTGTTGGGGGTAAAGGCTACTCAGGGGGGCAAGAGAAAGACTGGATGGATCATCTAAAGGAGGATATGTCGGTTTTTGGAATGAAATTCGAAGGATGGCGAAAGGCTGCTCAGAAGGCTGGCAGATGGTTTCGAAGAGTAGAGGAGGGAGCCGAGTTGTTCATGCGGAATTGGCATGAAACGGAGAGACGCAAAGCTGCAGAGCGACGCGCAAAGGCTGCGGCAGCGTCATCCACCGTTGGCATCTCTAAGCGGCCGGGGGAAGAAGGAAGGGGGGGGGGGGGGGAGGGGACTGGGGGAGGGGGGGAGGGGAGAGGGGGAAAGGGAGGAAGGGGGGATGGGCGGAAGGGGGAGCGTCATGCCCAAGAGACTGAAGTCTGGGTTTGGCAATCATCGTATTGAAAGTTGTGGGCTTTCTAATGGCCGTCACAAGATAGCATAAGACCGCCCTGACTTCTTCGCCGTGTTGCGTTCTCTCCCAGGTGCCATTGATGATGGACGTGATACCCTCTGTTAGCCCAATGCCATCCTTAGCCAGTTCCTAGGGTCTGCTAGTATGACATTTTTCTTTCTTTTCTTTTTCTTTTTCTTTTTTCTTTTTTTTCTCTTCTTCTTTCCTTGCTTTCTTGTCTTTTATTTCTTTTTCTTGTCTTTTTCTTCTCTTTGCTTGCCTTTTTCGTCTTGTTTCGTTTTTTCTTCTCTTTTATTTCCTTTCCTTTATCTTCTTTTCTTTTCTTTGTTTCTTTTTCTCCAACTGACTTATGCCTGTCGTGCGTATGCGTAGTGATAGATACTACGTGTAATAAATACGTGGTAGTCTTCCTTGGGTGGCAATCGGAATATTTGGTTTCTCCGGGTGTGAGTAGTGGGACGTATGCACCGGCCTGGACCTGGCACATCGTAGACTGACTCCCGATTTCACTTTTATATGTTTCTGGTGGAGGCATGAATTGCGTCAGCTGTGATATATGCGTGTACCACCTTGGGTTGTGTGTGTTTTTCCCTGGGGCATTCCTCAGCTCCAGAGTGACTGGAGCCTGTCCTGTGACCACGGACTTGATTATGCGAGTTAATGTGAGAACAACAACAACAACAACAACAACAACAACGTAGTCGCAGCTAGTGTTGTTGCTGTACGATACACCCATGATGCCAATGCCCTTGTTGTCTTTTCGCCAGTCCTCGCCCTGGCACCCTTACATGCTCGAGCGTGCGTGCCTGCCTGCCTGCCTGCCTGTCTGCAGGCCAAGGGTGGTAGGCTGAAGCTGCTGGGCCGCGGCGAGACGGTGCCGGAGTTCGACGAGGTCGCCTTCTCGGGGGAGCTCGGTGTTGTACACGGTAAGTCTCCAAGACCACTCTCGATGGAGGGTAACGCACCCTCTGCGATGAAGTCCAGACCCGATTTCCGTACCAAAGCATGTGGGCAAACACAACCAAATGATGTCATACATCTTCAAAGCGTCATGCATCCTGTGCGTGGCCGGAGTTGCCACGCAGCTTGCGAAGTATGAGTATCGACCATTAGCCCTTTTGGGACTTTAGACTCAAAAATGGACGAAAAAACTAACGATTACAGCATGGGCTATACTAAGCAATCCGAGGTGCTGGCGTAGGAGGTAAGAGTCGCACTGCAACGCAGGAAGCCTCGAGGAAATCGTGAGGCATGACGACGCTCGGATTGTTGCCTCAAGCTTTTTGTAGGACGCTTGATTAGATCGCGCTGGTCGCCTTTTGGGCTGTGTGCTATAATCCAAGCCCCTAGAGGGCTAGATTGACCGAGTTCATGGTTGGCGTATTTTGAAATATTTTTATAGAGTGGTGGGGATTTTTGGCAAGATGTCGTCGAGATCGTTCCGCAGACGCGTCGCTCGGCGATTTATTTCACACTTTACCGTGTGTTGGGAAAATCAGCTTAAAATACGTCTGTGGGTGTGTTATATTGGGTGGTTACACGGTACCGCTTTTGACGGAAACGCGTGATCAGCTTTTGTTTGCAGCCCCGGTCGAGATCGAACCCGAAACCCACCTGATGCATGGGGGTATGTGTAGGCACCTATCATAGCATTCTAGTTTCCCACCGGCTGCACGAAAAATAATTTAGCAAACTAAACATTCTTGTGCGTGTTGTAAGCGGATGTACGATGTAATATGCTTTAGAATATGCCTTATTATTGTCAGGGCTTCTCACGGGTCGTATCAATTCGGCCCGACCACACCGGTTAGTGATACTTGAACAACCTCCTGACCCGACCCGACCTGACCCGACGCGACCCGACCCGTGAGATTGCGAATACCTCCTGGCCCGGCCCGACTTGGTACGCGAGTTTTTGAAAACGTTCTGACCCGATCCGCGGACTGGATCACGACCCGTGAAAAGCGCTACTTGTGTTGGTGTGACTTTTGTTTTGTCGACCTTTGTTTTTGCAGGCCCTGTGAACACCGCGTTCGGAACCCATCTAATTTGGGTGGAAAGCTGCAACAAGCCGGAAAACACATGGAAGATGTTGTATGATGACATCGTCAAAAAAGTTTCCGGGAAGGAGGATGGCAAGTAGATGGTAGGACGCTCACTCCAGTATAGAGGTAGCACCTTTTTTTTGGCCATTTTGTTTCTAAAGGATGGGGCTTCTTGACCCACAATCGTCGGAAATCGTCATTGCTTGTTTCGCAATGCTCGTACATTTTGTTTTGGCTCACCCACATCGGATTGCACTTTTATGTTGAACCAAAATCAGTTTTTGAGTGCTGTATGGAGCATTAACGCCTTTACAACCGGAAAGCCGTCTTTGGGGACAAATTACTTGGGATTAGTATAGGGAGAGGTTTTGAGGCTCTAAAGGGGCTATGTCAGGAGCCTCAGGGAAAAAAATTGTGTACCTTTACCGTAGGACGTGTCGTAGAAAACAAATATACTGGACAAACATCAAGCAGTTGCAGGCCTCGCGTTGGCGGGGCGGGGGGGCGGGGGGGGGGGGGGCTCATTTCATGCATGGCCGTAGTCGTATGACCGTAGACCCTCGCAACCCTACAATGCTTGGACGGAGCGCATCGAGTTTTCACCGACCAGGCAGACATCGCGTGCACCGAGCGCGAAACGCCCTGAGGTGTTCGGTGAGTCGTATGAAGGGTCAGCTGCATCCTACTAAGAAACACTTGTGAGGCAGAGTTCCGCACCTTGTGCGTAGTTTCTTGCATATGGTAGCTTGGAAGTGGTTTATCTGTTTTCTGATGTGGCGCGCGGGGGTGGGGAGCAGAGCCGAAAGCGTGGTTGACATGGTGGAGATTAGGTGGTGAACCAAATAAGACAAACGACAAAATAAAACAAGGGGTTGGGGGGCTCGAAGAGGAGACGGGTGAGGTGGGACATAACGGGAGAACGCGAGCCTTGTTGACATTGTTGGAGCTTTTTCTGGAGGAGGCGGGAGGGGGGAGGGAGGGGGGAAGGGGGGGTGCTGGACTGAGCGGGGATCGCGAAAGATGTGTTCTTTTTTTGAAGCAATGAATCACTCGCAGCGGGCTTGTGTTTCTTTTTTTGGCTCTCGATTATGCATTGCAAGCTGCTTAGACTTTACGCTCTTGAGACGTGATGGGCTCAGGCTTTGCAATGCTATTGCACGGTGTCTGAGCAGGGGAGAGAGGGGTGTGAGAGGCTCAGGCAGTAGAAGGACCTTTCGTGCCCCGCAAATTTTTGATTTGTCAACTTATTGGGCTGGAAATTTGTTGTTCATTGAAACGCAAGCACGTTCTGCTATATTTTAAGGGGGTTGCATTCTAAACAGAAGATATGTCCTTGCGGGATTGTAATTACCAGACCCAGTAGTGAAATCTACTATTATTAATCGCGACAGCTGAGACGTGTGCGTTCTTGCAGCAGCGCGTTCTTGCAGCAGCGTCGGCACAGGAAGGCATATCTGGCGGTGGCTGTTAGAAAGGGCATTCCAACAGCAATCGGCCGGTTGCTATGGTGTGCGTGATATTTGGAGGCGTTCTTTTATGTGTGTTTATGCCGTTGCTTTTTCACGAACCAGTTACGGGTTGGAGGTGGACATACTAGGTGGCGTTTGGCGGGCGATAGGTGGTGGCTACAGACCATTGATTAGGTAACGCCGAGAAAAGGTTGGCGTTTTTGTGACAGCGAGCGCCGACCAGTTGGGTCATCTGCAGGCGTGTTGCGAATTGTAGGACGGCTTTAACTTGGGTGCGTGCGCTGTACGCACACAAGAACTACCTGGTTGTTTTCAGTTGTTTCGGTGACAGGAGAGAGGAAATGCGGGGACTGTTAATTTGCTTGGGATACGTGCTTCGATAGAGGTAGCATTTTTTGGCTTAACCCCTTTTGATCCCCAAAATCTCTCCCTGTACTAAAATCAAGTATATTGGTCCCCCAAAAGGGTTTCCACTTGTAAAGGCGTCAAGAAGTGTTTTACTGGATGACGGGCCTCCTTGATTATAACCTTGAGACTTAAGAGGGAAACATTTCGAGGACAAAAATTGACGATTTTCGACATCGGCCACTGGTGGTTAGCGATGATGATGACAAAATCGGTGTCCGAACGACAACAAATGCGAAGACTCGTACGGGACGGGCGCGGCGCGAACCTGCTCGTACTGCTGCTGCGCCCTCACGCTACTGGCAGACAGGCGCTTGAAAATATCGCTATCATAATCGTCTTTTTCTTTGGTCGCTATACACGGGCCCCCAATACGAAGGGTTATTAATGTAAAATCACCGGAAGATTATTATTCTTGTTTCGCAACATTGTTCTTTGGTATACCTAGGCCATGAGATTAGCGATCATCGGGTTGCGCTTTCAGTTCACGATCAAGTCGGTTTTTGCCGTAGAAGGCAAATGAAGCTCCTCAAGTGAAGAGGAGTATCAAGAAAGAAAACGGTGCACCTCTCGTACCTTAGAATGATATGTGGCTTTGCTTGATTTGTTCTTCGTTTTCTGTTTTTCCGCGGACTGTGTCAATCAACCTTTTTGGAACTGCACCTGACTTTCTGGCGGGGGGGTGGACACTACGTGGCATTAGTGTATATTTTGTGGTTGCTGCTCGAAAAGAATTCGGGACGCCCGGAAATGGCGTTTTGTGCAAAAGAGAGAGAAACCCGTGTGTGCCCTGAAATTTTGGACGTGCGGTCCGTGGTGCGAAGGCTCGTGGTGGTACGGTCATGCGCGTAAGAGTTACGCTGGCATCTTTAGACATGTCGATAATGAAGATTAAGATTGGGACGCACCTTCTGTGTCATGCTATAGGTTGTCCTCTTGTCAACTGCATCCTTTTGGGGGGGGTCAAACTGCATGGAAGTTCTGTAGTTTTCCTTTTTTTTTCAGGCACTAAATGGATCAAGACGCCCCCCTTATTGTTGCCCCTTGGTTTTCGGGGGTAGAACTTGAAAGCTGTATCGAGTGCAGTCGCTTGTACCGCAGCCCCCGTAAACCCTCGGTATGACATGAGAAACGAGCTAAGCACCTTAGACCGTCCCACCCAGACCCTACATAGATTATGATTCTAGATTATTCTCCAAGTTGCGATTATTTCTAGGAAATGCTACAGCCCTGAAGGTGCTTCATTCAGCCGAGGTTACCCTCAACGCGCGTGGTGTATCCACGGGCAAAGGCCCCTGCCGGCGCAGGAACCTCATCCAATCCAATACTTTCATGGAGTGCTCTGTGACGGAGAGAAATAATACCGAATCCTTCGCACTGGTCCTGATTCGGCCTGTGCTCGCTGGGGTCATCGTCTAGAAAGGGAATGATCGCTATGGTCGTACAGTTCCTCAGGAATCGGAACTACATCTCGGAACCGCACCGTATCTTCGAAATCGTTTTTTTTCCGATTGGTTTCCGATTTTACCACAGAAAGCCACTTAGAAATGACGTGGGATCATTCTTGCTGTTTTTTTATTTAATCCTCCGGCGGATGGGGATTGTTGTTGTTCTCACATTAACTCGCATAATCAAGTCCGTGGTCACAGGACAGGCTCCAGTCACTCCGGAGGTGAGGAATACCCCAGAGAAAAAACACAAACCAAAGGTGATACACGCATATGTCACAGCTGGTGTAATTCATGCCTCCGCCAGAAACGTATAAAAGTGAAATCGGGAGTCAGCCTACGATGTGCCAGATCCATACTGCTGCATACGTTTTACTACTCGCGCTTATAAAACCGACTATACCGCTTGCCACCCAGGAAAGACTACCACGTATATATTACACGTAGTACCTATCACTACGCGTACGCACGTCAGACTCAAGTCAAATGGAAAAAAAGAAACAAAGGAAAGGAAAGAAGAGAAGAGAAAGGGAAGAAAAGAAAAGAAAGCGACAAAGGAAAGGGAAAGGAAAGACTAGACAAGAAGAGGGAGCAAGGAAAGGAAATGGGAAAAAAACGCCATGCTATTAATAGCAGAACCTAGGAACCAACCAACGACGGCAGGATTACCCTCCGGCGGGTGGGGAAAAGAAAAGATAAGCTCACAACACTTCCACGTATTACAATGCATGCATGTCGTGTGTCACTTTAACTCAATTGTATTCGATCGTTCGCATAAATCATACTGGTATAGTATAGATCTTGTATCCTTGCCGTTGTGATATTTTGTTAAGCAATATCTGTACATGAAGAGCGCAGATCGAACCCTCCGCAACGTTTGCTAGAAAATCATGCAGATCGCACGGATCCCACCCGTAACATGAGCTGTCTATGTGGACCGTACAGATCTTCCCTGAAAGACCTAGATCATCAAGCATAAGCGGAGGATTGAACGCGTGTTACAATAGAGATAGCATTTTTTCGCCCGTTTTTTTTTTCTGAAATGACACGGACGGGGGGTTTCTTAACCCAAAATCATCGGAACTCCATTTCAATTTCGCAAAAAAAATATGTTTTTTTGTATACCTAGGCCATGGGCTTGTTCATCGGAGGTTGCACTCTCAGTTCACAATCAAGTCGGTTTTTGCTTTACCTTAGAAGGCAAACAGAGCTCCTCAAGTGAGGAGGAGTATTAAGAAAAAAAACGGTTCACCTCTACCATGGCACGCACATGTCATCGATGACCTGCAGGACGTGTGGCGTACTGTTTCAAGTAGCAAAAGGATCAACCTCCACGCTACAGCTTCTTGCCTCATTTGCCGAGGCACGCGTTGTTGGCGTAGACGCTTTCTACGGGATAACCCTTTAGGGTTTAGTTTCTGTTTCGGCTATTCCTCACACGGCTATATTTTGTTGAACCTGCTTTTTAGTACTGTTTTTTGTCCGCAGTTCTATTTCGGCGGCTTATCTGATAACTTTCGCCTCAGGGCCCCGACGACCACGCGCTCGTTGCGGCGCCTGTGCGCATGTCCCCCGCCGCCATCTGGAAAGTCTCGCGGTCCTGCTCGTCGAGCAATTCTGGAACAGTCCCAAAACATTTACTATTACTTGCTCAAAGCCTAAAGCCGCTAAATTCAAGACAATCGCGTCCAGTATGCTGAAGCAGTCCAGTATATACCGGTGGCTGTTGGCCAATCTCAAGTTAAATAAATATTGACCAAAGCATCATAGTAGTGACCGCTTGGCCAAGTCTCCATGTTCAAGTCGAGAATACTCAACAAATAAATTAACAATGGCACTATTAACTGTGATGGCAGTCAACCTTTGTTTGACCTAGGGTCCCCTGAAATGGCCGGGGTATTGTTTCACGGGACCAAAACTTCACCTTAAAAGGGGTCGAAAGGACGGCATATGAACAATACAAAGCAAGACGGCACGAGGTTGGGTTCCTCTGCTGTTTGTAGATGTACGGTGCGCTGTGATTGTCAGGAAACTGATGCAGGACAGCAAGAAAACTTGATCACCTGGAGACTCTCAGCTAGGTTCCATCGTGTGATTTTTTTTTTTCATATTAATAATATACTCCATTGCCCAGGGTCCTTCTTCTCCCTCTCTCTGTAATTTACAACGGCGATCGCGATGTTGAAAATCACTGCCAGCGTGCTTTCAATGTAGCTTGCATGTCCACCAAGGTATGTACGGGAACGGAAACGCTCAGTCAGGTAAAAAGCTCAATTGGCTCGAACTACGTTTGCTGTACAAAACAGACAGTAGGTGATCCTTCCACAGCGTCGTTATTTCCGGCTGAAATAACCGGTTGTTTAGAGCTTTTCGGAGCAGGCCTGTTTTAGGTTGTTTGTTGTACCAGGAGATACACGTATATGCTGCCCCGTGGGGTGGTAAGAACGTACCAGGTAACTCACAAGAAGCTCCGCTTGAAAAAGTGAAATAAATAAGAAATGTGTGTGCGTGTGTTCTTCACATTAAACTGATATTTCCACGCAATAAAAGTGAAAAAAATACCAAATGTGTGCGGTTGTGTTGTTCACATTAAACTGATGTTTCCACCCATCTACATCCAGCACACCCATGTGTCCAGCGTTCGTGCAGATGCTTCCTCTTAGAGCTGGAAACTATAGCAGCTGTAGACATTTTCATCTATCTATGGTATAGGCTCTGAGCTCTCGGTGTGTGGTTGTGTCCTAAACATTATTAATCAATCTTTCTACTCATCTATCCGGCATAACCAGTGTTCATCACCTGCGCCCTGTTTCTGACGACAGTAGCGGTGCCCATACCGTCATTATCGCTCCCGTGCCCAATACGAAACGAACCTAAAACAACAAAGCAAGCGCAAACGCAACAAAAAAACATAGGACACCACCCGGCCGGCGTCGGGGCATGCTGGGCTACAATAGTGGTCCCTCTATAGTGCCGGTATTTTTGCGGTTAACACGACCGGCACTATTCAGAATGCTGCCGGTACCGGCACTATGTTTAGGGTTTGGTATTCCCACAACAGCAGTGCTGACACCCTCCATGAGGACGGCCCACCTTCCTTCGGGGGGGTCTCATGGCGTGGTTCAAACGCCTTTAGGTGGAAATTCCCGAAGAATAATGGACGCATGCACTTTGGGCCCACAGCGAGAGAAGAAGCTTCACTATTAATAGATGCCTAGAAAATCCACATTATCCCCTGTTTAAGGGGTTTTTGCGTTGCATTTGGACACACTGAACGGGTTGAAAGGAAGTTTTACGGCTCCAAACATCGCTTAAGACATCGGTTTCGGAGAACGGGTGTTTAGGCCAAATTTAATGCTTGCCTTACACCAGGGACTAGCTGTCACCATTGGGGGAAATCGTTCTTGAAACCACGCTGAGCGGTGCGAGCAAAGCGTCTCGCGGTCAATAACAACGCGCTCGTGCGAGGGAGAAAAACAGGGTGGGGATTTAGATCGAGGCTGGGGCTACCCCAGGCGATTTTGTTTGGAATACTACTTGGGTCTTGCAATAGTATTTGCTATATACCTAGGCCGTGGGATTGACCGTCGCGATGCACTATTTTTTTTTTTCAATATCAGCTTAGATATATTTAGTGAGGAGCCTCAGAAAATAATGTATACAAGCGTCTACGGCAGCAGTAGCATGCGTCAAAGCTCAAGAGCTATTCGTGCCTTCAGCGGCCTTTCGGTGACGGGCGTAACGTATCCAAGAAGAAACAACCCACATCACTACTCGGAGCACCGACACATGCTACGGCGAAAAAGCGCACCATACATATTTTTTTTCCTGAGGCTCTTCTCACTTGGGAAGCTTTACACTGCTTTTTTTGAGTAAAAGTTGAAATTGCAACCCGTGGTCGTTCTACGATAGCCCCCCCCCAACTTTTCTTTAACGAAATCGCCGGTTTCGAAACCACCTCCCGGCCGTACCTCCTGAATTACGGTGCCCCTTGCCACCCCGACGTCATTGTTCGATAACGATTTGCAAACAGGAAAATAAATGGAGGCCTTGGTTTAATAGCAACCTTCCTCATGTCGAGCCCAGACATGAAACGTTTCGTTAAAAAAATCGCTGGTTTTGGGGAGTGTTATCGTAGAATCAGTCCCCGATGACCAAATAAAGTCCCATGGACTTGTCAAAAAAAAAAGTTACTCGTATATTGCAAAACAAGAATGGCATTTATGCCGACGAGTTTGGATCAAGGAGCCCCTCGTCATGCAACCCGATCACCGAAAACCCATGGCCTAGTCATAAAAAGAAGCTACTCATTATATCGCAAAACAAGAATGACATTTCGACGAGTTTGGGTTGCCAAGGAGCCTCCCGTCATTCAGAACAAAAATTAGCCAAAAAGAGGTATACCTTAATAATTTACTGCGTTCTTCCTGTGCTTGTGTGCATTATTATCAGGACGACCCGTCCCGCGGGTCGGGTCAAGAGATTTCTGAAATATCGTGGTTCGAGTCGAGTCGGGTCAGGAGGTGTCCGAAATCTCACGGGGCGGGGCGGGTCGGGTTGGGTTGGGGCGGGTCGGGTTGGGTTGGGTCGGATCAGGAAGTTTTCAAACCTCACGGGTCACCCTGAACCGATCCGATCCGCGAGAAATTACCTGACCCGCGAAACCCGATCCGACCCGCGGGAGAATGCCTGACCCGTGAAAAACCCTGATTATTATGTTTTTCGTAAAGAGAGGGTTTGTTTTCGCGCAAGGCTTGTGCAAGACAAAGGGAAGGAGTAGGGGGTGGGAGTTTGGATGGAGGGGAGGGAAACGAAAACATCGACGAGAAAGAGAGAGGGGGATGTGGTAGTGGTGATGCTGCTGCTGACGCTTATCCCTGTTCTCTACCGAGGCAGCACGGGTCCACCCACGGCATCGTTTCCACGTAGCCGCACCGGACCCATGTTGCTGTGGATTGGCGCGTGCTACGGCGAAGGTAGAGCTAGCGCTTTTGGGTCATTGGTTCCTGAGTGACCGACTCCTCAATTATTGGAAAAAGCTACCCCAAAATCTTTGGAATCATTTATATTTTTTGTGTTTCTTTAGCCTACTAGTTGTACGTTGTACACTTAAGCCCGTGGGGATTGATTGCCCATCGGGCGGAGCCAACAAAGAAAGTTTGATAAATTCGAATTTCGGTTGAAGATGAAGATACGGAACTCCTCGAGTGAGAAGTCCAAGAACAGTATGTCATAAATATTGTAAGAACAATAGCCTATTGTGCCGATTTATTAGAACCTACTGGTCAAAGAAAAAGGTGTCGATAGACAGATTCACACACCTATCTGAAGAACAAAAGCCTATTGCACCAATTTCTCTGGACCTATTGGTCCAAGCAATGGGTATCGATTGGCAAATTCGCGTATCTATCGAACGTGTCAATAGGTATCGGTATGCAATACCCCAACCTATTGACATTCAATAGGCATATTCAAAAGGCTATCGTCTGGGGTGTGTTGAAGATACGGAACTCCTCGAGTGAGGAGCCTAAGAAAAACAATAAGGTGAATCTCTACCGTAGCGTTGGACATGGTTGATATTTTTGGGTGTGTCGCCCCTTACTCCTCATTCTTGCACCATTTTTTTTTTCACCTAGCGTGCACGAGTGCCTAGAAAGGAGAAATGCATTGGAAATCGAGGAACTTTCCCCAGCTTACTGAGGTTCTCTATGGCCGACAGTACAGATGTGTCCACCCGTCCGCCTGCCTGACTTCTAAATCTAACCGCAATATAAACATCGCAAACGCTTTTGTACCATACAACAAGAATCACACCGGGGAACAGCACGGCAACCTCTATCGTTGGCGCCGCATTCCAGTTGCCCATCTGTACGTATCACAGTGTATCGGGATGGGCGTTTTCCTCTCTATAATAACTCCGGTGTATTTTGGTTCAGCGAAGAAGATGCATCGCCGCCCATCCGTCTCCGCTTTCTAGGATGCTCGTGTAACGCGCTTCCCATCCTTCTTCAAGGGCTAGCGCCCATTGCAGGCAACCCAAACCGGGACCTCGGAGACGGTCCCCTAAGTACATTTTCCTGCGAAACAACGAAGACAGAGCGCGATTAGAATGAGGCACTATACCAAATAACATTACCAGTGCGAGATAGCTTTCTTCAGTAGCTGTTTCTCTTGCATTTTTTAAAAATATTACTATCGTGCTTGCCATCCAACAGCCTGCAGTATAAGCTTCGACGTTGAGCACTCATGATATGCCCGAAGGAAGAATACGTCGGAAACAAAAAGGAAACCTACTATGTACAAAGTCAAACTCCCTGCTATGCTGACTTCCCGCTTACGCCATTATTATTATTGTTTTCCCTTGGATCGAATTCCTGCTGTCAACTAAGGGTCTCAGTTCCTGAGAGAGGTAGCGCGTCAGCCAGCAATTGTCAATGGGTTTTTCGTGAGGAAAACATGCCACTTTGATAGCGCGGGTATTGACAAAGAAGAGTACGATTTTCCTGCGAAGAACGAGGCAGAGCGCGCGATTAGCGTGATGTTCCGCAGCACGTCATCGTTCCCACGTGCATTTTATATTTTCTGCAAACAATGAAGACAGATCTCGAGCGCGACTAGAATCAGAAAACGCACAGCAAACGTGTTGAGGCGCGAACTGCTCCGATAGCAGGTAGCGCTTCCTGGCTGACCCCTGAGTCATCCCGTGATAGGGGTTGCAGTTGTATATGCTAATGTTAATGTTACGGTTAAGCTCCTCAAGTGTGAAACTACCGGTGACTGATTCTTAATACGATAGCCCCCCCCCCAAAACCAGCGATTTTCTTGTTTTAACGAACGTTTCATGGCTGCTCGACACAAGGAAGGATACGATTGAAAGCAAAGTATCCACGTTTTTTTGTTGTGTGTAAAGGCCTATCGATCGATGACGTCCGGGTGTCGAGGGACAACGTGTTTCAGGAGACACGACCGGGAGCTGGTTTTGAAACCGGCGATTTCGTGAAAGAAAATTTGGGGGGGCTGCCGTAGAACGAATTCGGTTAGTGTGATCATTTTACGAGTATACCTGGTACTTGGTTTTAGGCCTAGCGAATAGAAGCATTGGCCGGGTAGCGCGAACAAAAAGTCTTCGAAGGTCGGGTATCCGGTGAGACATGGAGCTCATGCTTGGAGCTCAGAAACGTCTGCTTCACTCCTAGCGCGGGACGACGGCTGACGTGGCTCCTCAACACAGCAAACTGCCCACTAATTACTAGTTTGTAAAATGCCGTTTGTGTTCTACGACACGTGTTACGATATAGAGGTATTAAGGTATACCGTTTTTTGGCTAAAACGGTTTCTGAATGAAGAGGATCCTTAACCCATAATCGTCGCAATTTCACCTTTTTTTTGCGACACGTTTCGTCGTATACCTCGGCCGTCCATGGGGATCGTTTTATCGGGACGGACGCACTTTTAATTTTCTCCAAACGTCAGTTTTTGTTGTTACGGTATTGCACAGAGCTCATGTGATGTGAGGAAACCCGGAGAAAAGAAACAAGGTGCGCATCTCTACTGGGTCTGTTTTGTATCAAGTTTCTGGTGGTATACCTAGGTCATGGGGGCTGTTCATCAAAGGTGTCAGGAGACGGCGTGCCCACTTTCATCCCTTGACCGACGGCAATTTTCCAATGCTTTTACCTTGACGGACGCCAAGCTACTAGGTTTTAGTGTGGAACGATCGGTGTGACACCGTTGACTGACCGCTGGAAATGTTTTCCCCTTGACTGACCCTCTCCTGCCGTTTTTTTTTTTGGGTTGCAATTTTCGTTTTTTTCTCAAAAAATAATCGGTTTTGGCGGTGAGGTGTGACGCTCATCAAGTCAAGGGCCTCGAAAAAATTGGTTGCACCTGTGACGCGAGCCGCAATAGAAGTATACCACTTTCTGGCCACGTTTTTTTCTGAAGGGGCTGAAAGGCAATTAACCCTACCGATTAAAACCTTGACTGCCTTATATTGCGTAGTTCGCTCGTTACCTAAGAGGGATGAAATAATCTACTTCAGCACACACCGTCTTGGGTATCGCTGTGGCAGGCCTCTATTCTGGCCACCGTGTACCAAACGCGCACGCCCTTGGAAGCAAAGTGACCACCACATAGCCCTGGGCCAACGAAAGAGCGTAAAAACTATCCTCGAAGGATCCGCGCGGCCAACCAGCTAGGGAGGAGGCTATACACGCTCCATAATTAAGCCAAATCCGACGGAATGGCGTTCATTGTTGTTGTTTGCAAAACAAGACATTTTTTTTTGTGTTGCCCAGGCCAATAGGTTTTTTCGTTCATCGGGTAGCACTTTTCAGTCCGCGAACAAGTCGTTTTTTTGGGGGGTGAGATATGAAGAGCCCTCCTCAATAGGTTAGGAGCCTCAGCACAAAAAACGGTGCAGCTCTACCGCTGTGGCGTGTGCCCTGTGCCGTAGTGTACCGTAGCATGCGAGTCTGAAAATGTTTTCCGTCGGTTGCTGTCTCTCGTGTAATTGTTTCCCAAAAGAGTCGTCCCACGATGTAGGGGTTGCAGTTGTTAATGGTAATATGAATGTTACGGTTGAGCTCCTCAAGTGAGGCACTACCGGTCAAGCCTGATACTTTTACGAGAATGTTTGTGTTAGGACTAGCGCATAGAAGTGTTGCTGGCCGAATTTTTGCGCGATCGAATTCCTTCGGAGTCGTGTTTCGGTCGGGTGAGATGATATTGAGCTCCTCCTCATGTTAGGAGTTCAGAAAATTCTTAGAATATGCTGCATCCCTATTGTGGGATGGCTCCAATTGTCAACTAGGGTCTCAGCTCGTGGTACATATTCCTGCGAATACAACTAGAAGGCAGCAGAGCGAGATTAGAAGGATACGAAGTATATTGCTGTACGTCCCCACGTTAAAGTTTTCCTGCAAAAACCTAGACAAGGGCGTGGTTTAGAATGATACCTGGTGTGCCGCATTACATACAGCGGTGTAGAACGCATCGATAGTTGTCTCTCGTACAGAAGGAGATGCCGCAGTACGTTAGCGGTGCAACATTTTTGCCTTCGGTAGCCACATATCTTGTGTTGGCTTCCTTGTGTTTACCAGGGTTTCTGAAACGGAAGTTTTTGACTCTTACTTGGTAGTCAGTAATGCTTCAGAAGAACTGTGCAGTCAGGAGGCGCGGTGACACATGGACGCAGGAACGCGATCACTTCGTATTATGTAACACCTGGTCACTGACCACTGCCCGCTTACCTGAGAGATGCGTACACTTCCAATCGCTCCAACAGCTTGACCGATCGCTGCAATTCCTCGAGGCGCTGCTCAATACGTGGTGCAGCCACTACCTGTATCGTATATGCGAAGCAGACCCGCGCATTAAAATTGACATTAACATTAACATTAACATTAACATTAACGTTAACATTAACATTAACGTTAACATTAACATTAACGTTAACATTAACATTAACGTTAACATAACATTAACATTAACATTAACATTAACAACTGCAACCCCCTACCGTGGGATGACTCCGTTTGTGTTCCCGCAACCCGACACAGCTTTTTTCTACACGCGTAGAGGAGCTCAGCCGTAACATTAACATCAAAATTAACAACTGCAACCCCTACTGTGGGATGACTCCGTTTGTTTGTGGTGCTGAGGTAAATGTGCGCCTTCCTCACACAAAACCGAAAAAAAAAACACTTCATTTTGAGTAAACTGAATGACCCGTCACACGGTAGGGTACCGGGGGTGCAGCAGATTCTAAGAATTTTCTGAGCTCCTCCTAACATGAGACTGGGCTCCTTGCACGAGAGGAGCGCAATACCATCTTCATCGCGAAACATGACTTTCGAAGACACTGGTTTGCGCAACCCGACCAAGCGAGTGTACTCGTGAAGCTATCCCACTCGCAACAGATAGTACCACGCTTGAGGAGCTCAACCTGTTAGAAGGTCAGAAACAGTATTAGTTAACCCAAAAAACTGAAATTCCTGCCGTGGGGTGACTCGTTTATGTTGCTAAGGCAAAAATACGCCCCTTTTTTTTTTGGGGGGGGGGGGGGGGGCTCCTTCTTCACACAACATGTGTATATGTATAAATATATATATATTTGAGTGAACTGAAAAGGGCGACCCGATCAAACAAACCCATGGTTGAGGTACAAAAACAATATTAAGATGGGGGGAAAAAAACAAACAAAAAAACAAGAATGAATGTCGTTTGCGACGAGTTTCCGTTAAGGGAGCGCCGTCCTTCAAACAACGTGTTGTTGTTGTTGTTGTTGCTGTTGCTGTTGTTGTTGTTGTTGACTCACTAGTAGAGCTTGGATGCGGCGTAGGATTAAGGAATAGAACGTAAATTTGCACGTATTTCGAAGAGGAGTATTAACGCCTTCACCACTGAAAACCCGTGGACAAAATCACGTGGATTTAGAATGAGGAGGGGTTTGGGGGCTCTAAAAGGGTTAAGGAAGAAGAGACACATGGCACGATAGAGGTGCACCAACCGTTGTTGTCAACCGTTGTTGTTTCTTTTTGGCTCCTTCCTCGCTTGAGCGGCGGCTCTGAGAAAAAACGAACGTGAAACCCGGTGAGCGAATCCCATGGCCTATTGCTGAAGCTACAAACACAAAACAAGCCTAAAAATCGGGCGATTTGGGGCTAAGGTGTCGTCACCCCGTCTTCTTTCAGGAAAAAACATTTGCGCGAAAAAGCAATACCTCTCTATCGGAGCGCACTTACTTGTCAAGCAAGGAAAAACAAGTGGGGTACTGTGTAGCATTCACTCTGTGCTCGTGTCAATGTCTGATGTCTGATGTCTAATGTCTGGTGTGTGTGACTGCATAGAATCTACGGATTGTTGATATGATTGGCGGTCCCGATCTTCATGTATCTACGGAGATGGTAGTAAGTTAGGACTATTGATATGACTGGCGGTCCCGATCTTCATGTGTTCGAGTTGAGCCCCGTTATGCTCAGCTGTCGTCTTTGGTGTGTTCAGTTGTCATCGTGCGTGTCTGCGTCTTCTGGTCTACTTTGGTGAACCATAATACATGTATTTTTCTACCTATCTCGTCTCCTCCGCCAAATGGTCCCTCGTCGGGTACCGAGAGCAATCTCCCCGTGAGCAATCCTAGGCCAGGCATACAGATAGCCGAACATATACTGCTGACGCAGATAACGCTTAAAGGGGGAAGTGGGCGTAGAATGGAGTTAAATTTTGTGCATGGGTTTCCTTTTGGTTTCCGAGGCTTTCTTCTTTCGGGAATGTCATCATGAGTGATCAACGTTGAACATATATTACGGGCCTATATGCTACCCCACATTGTCGGACGGCAAGCACAATAATAACAATACTACTAATTATGTCGATGTCTTGAAATTAGTACCAGGTATGAACACATCAAGCACCAGATGGAATGAAAAGGTGTGGGGAAATGAAACGGGGAAATGGTAGGCAGAAGGTCATATAGATGCTGCTGCTTTATGGAAGGATAGTCGATTTGCATCGGAACGGCATCGTCCACCACGCACGCTGTATTGTCGGAGGGCGAAAATAGTAATTATGTATTAACTTTCACCACACCCCATTTGCACCTCGTATGACTACTTGTCTTGTGTTTCTTATGTTTATGGTCTGGTTAGTTTTGTTGTATTCTCGTACCCGGTACGCTAGCATATATATTCACTTGCTTTACCTTGACCAATTGCTGTTGTTTTTGGTTTACTCTCTCTCACAGTCTGTGATCACAGATTTTGTATCTCTCGAGGATGAAGAATCAGCACGGACACTGGGTGTATTGATCTCGTTGGGTAGAATCCACGGTTTGATGTGAAGATAACACATAGTCTACAGCAGTATTATTAATAGATGTTACTTCGAAGCGAACATAAAAAAATCAAAATATCGAAATGAACAGCTGAAAAATAAACACCAAACACAATATCAACATAACATATGATATGTTTGTTGTGTCTTAAAATAGAACCAAGAAAGGAAACGTAAAAACAGGGTAATGTATAGATCTTCATGTGTAGCGTGGGTTCTGATTACTACACCAGTAGCCTCTAGACTATAGTAATAGTACTGATGTTGAGAATAAATTTGTGGGAAATTGTCCTCTGTCATCAACAAGCCGGCATAGCTCAGTGGTAGTAGCGGCACCTTCGTAAGGTGTAGGTCGAGAGTTCAATCCTCTCTGTCGGCTATCTTTTTTAGCCGTTTGCGCAATCTACACAACGAACAGAAACAGCCAGAGCCATGCACCACACACACACTTTTCAGTATTCCGATTTCATTTTTTTTTCGCGGGGGAGGGGGCGAAAATGCAGGAATTACTTCAGCTACGATATGATGATATATGCGTGCTAACTGTATACTTCGTATCACTTTTGGTTTGCTTTTTTTTTTTTCCCTGGGGTATTCTTCGTGGGGGTATTCTTCCACTCACTCCGGCGTGAATGGGGCCTGTCCTGTCTGTGACCATGGACTTGACTGTGCGAGCTAATGTGCGAACAACAAACAACTACATACAGTCGGTTTTATGCGTTGCTAGCAGCATGGCCACGGCTCCGCCCGCAGAGGCGCTAGGTCTGTGTTGCCTGCAGCAGTAGGGCAGGGTAGTGCATTTCCTGGGAATTTTCTGAGCTCCTACCACGAGGGGGTCACCCGAAGCATGACTTGGAAGGCGTTTGTTCGCGCAACCCGACCATCATTTCTGTGCGCCAAATTCCGAAACAAACACACTCGTAGCAATAGTAAGAGCATCATGGCAACCGATGGTTCCACACCTTGAGGAGCTCAACCATAAAATTAACATTAGCATTAACAACTGCGGCCCCTACCTACCGTCGAATGAATTACCTGGTATGACTTATTGCTCGTAGTGTGTGCTGTGATGCGATGGATGTACTACTCTCTGTACGGAGGAGTAAGGATCATAGGGGGTGTTCGTGTGATTTCCCAAGCGGCCCTTGAATTGCGGTCCGTAGCCACCGAGTGGTGCAATCTAAGTGCGAGAGCGCGAGTTGGCGAAGTTCGATGCAAATCGACGAGCATTTAGTAAGCTGAAAAGTGGGAATGCTGAACCCTATGCGCGATAAAAACGAAGGCTCTTGTTTACCGGGGGGAGGGGGGAGCGAAGATACCACCTGTGTGTGGCCACGGCTTGTCCGGAGAAGTCGCTGAGGGTGAAACCTCTTACGAGTTCACTGGAAAGAAAAAGGACAAAAGTAATCACGATAAAACAGAAAACAAAGAAAGTATTTACATGGTATTAAAAGCATAGCAACAGCAGTAGAAAACGTAGCTACTACTTACTGCTATTTATTAGACGCGTGCGATGGGTATTCCCCAGTTCCCGGTGTTCAGGTTGTTCGCACCCCGGACAATCAGCAATCACCCAGTGGAGTTGAAGTTTCCACACCATGCGAGGCGATACCGACCCGTGGGATTAACGTTTTCGTCCGCGGGTTGTTGAGGCTGTCGATGTACGGAAACATTTGTGATCCGGAGATGATCGAATTTGCCCCGAGGGGCAACGCCCACCGCGCGCTGGCGACTTGAGTCCCAGCCAATCAGCAATCAACCAATCGGGTTGGAGTTTGCACACCATGCGGGGCGGTATCGACCCGGTGGATCACCGTCTTCGTGCCCAATATATTTGGATTGTAGATACCAGGTATATAGAAGGGTTTCTGGCCCGGGGACGGGGTGTTACCGTCCCGGGGTGTGGCGGGACCTTGGCGTTGTCCCGAGAGGAAACTCTCGCCACACGCTAGCTTCATTAGACCCAGCCCATCAGCAATCAGCCGATGTGGGGTTTCCACACCGTGCGATGCGACATCGACCCGAGGGATCACTGTTTTCGATGTTGGACTTGCAGATGTATAGAAGTATTCCTGAACCCGGGATGGGACGCTATCCGCGCCGGGTGCGGTGGGACCTCGGCGGTATGGAGACGGGCAACTCCTGCTGCGCGCTGGCTCCATGAGCCCCAGCCAATCAGCAATCAGCCGATGTAGATGGGATTGCCACATCGTGCGGGACGTTGTCGACACGGGAGACCATCGTATTTGTCCCCGGGGTGTTATATTTGCATATGTAGGGAACTATTTATGGTCTGGGGATGGGAAATTTTCTTCCCCGGGTGCGGTGGAACCTCGACTTTGCCTAGAGGGACAACTCTCGCCGCGAGCTGGCTCCATGGGTCCTAGCCAATCAGCGATCAGCCAATGTGGGTGGGGTTTTCACGCCGTGCGGGGCGGTATCGACCCGGGGGATCACTTTTTTCGTCCCCGGAATTGTTGAGTTGCAGGTTTATGAAAGGGTTTCTGGTCCGGGATGGGCTATTGTCGTCTGCGGGTGCGGCGGGATCTCGACGTTGTCCCGAGGAGCAATTCTCGTCATGCACTGGCTCCATAGACCAAGGCGATCAGCAATCAGTCGATGGGGACGGGGTTTCCACGCCGTGCGGGCCGGTATCGACCGGGTGAATCACTGTTTTCGTCTCCAGGGTGTTGGAGTTGCAAATGTGTGGAATGATTTATGATCCGGGGATGTGAGTTTATCCTCCCCGGGTGCGGCGGGACCTCGACGTTGTCTCGAGGGGCAACTCTCGCTGCGTGCTGGGTCCATGAGACTCCGTCGATCAGTAATCAGCCGATGGAGGCGTGTTTCCACACCGTGCGGGGCGGTATCGAGCCGCGGGATCACTTTTGTCGCCCCTGGACCAATCGAGTTGTAGATACATGCAAAAAAATTCTGGTCCGGGGGTGGTACTCTATCCTCCTCGGGTGATGCTGACTCCATGTCATCCAGCTAATCAGTGATCAGCTAATGGGGTAGGGGTTTCCACACCATAGACGGCGTTGTCGACCCGAGGGATCGCCGTTTTCGTCCCCGGTTGGGAGGAGCTGCGGAGGCAATGAGGTAATTCTGAACCGGGAATAGAGCCCTATCCTCCCCGGGTGCGGCGGAGCCTCCATGCCCCTATAGCTGGAGATATTCCTGTTTCTTTACTCAGCACCAACCTTGAATTTTGTGGTCGGGTTGCGCGCGAACGAAAACGCCTTCGAAGTCATGCTTAGGGTGAGATTTTGAGCTAGCTCCTCATGTTAGGAGCTCAGAAAATTCTTATAATCTGTTGCACCCCCAGAGCGTGAGATGACTCTTCATCAACTAACTTTTCACCACCTCCCCTAGTTGTGCTGGATGTAGATGGGGGGGGTAGACAGATCAGTTTAATGTGACTCGATGCGAGTCGACGTGGGAAGAAAGGGCTGATGAAGCCTCTTCTCGCGTTAAAAATCAGGGCACGTACGGTGGTGGGGGGGAGGGGGGGAGAAGATCCTTGCTTAGTGACCTTGGATCTAAGTTAGGCCTAGAGAAGGAGAAAAAGAAAATAGAAAATGCGAAGACAATAGACGGATGAGCCGAAAACAAATGTGCAAATACACACACATGGAGCGAGTTCGGGATCTAAGTTACGCCTAGGGAAGGAGAAAAAGAAAATATGAAATGCGAAGACAATAGACGGATGAGCCGTAAACAAATGTGCAAATACACACACATGGAGCGAGTTCGTGATGTCGAATCAGCAAAGGGCAAACCAAGAACGGCCGATTTTCCTGAGAATCGAGAGCTGCCTTTCCCCCCTCATTTTTCTCTTTCTTCCTCGCATCCCATCTATTATCTTCGCACTCCTTCTTTCTCCTTCCCCCTCCCTAGACGTAACTCGGACCCGGGGCCAACTAAGCAGGCTCTTCTTCCCCCTTCCCACTACGATACGCGCCTTCCTTTTTATCGCGAGAATAGTTCAGCACCTTCTTCCCTCGTCGACTCGCGTCGAATTGTGCATACCCACTGTATAAGACGCTCCCTCTGATTACTACGTGTCTGGTTCCAAATACAGGCCACCTTTCCCAACTATAGTCCTATGTAACGGGACCGGAACCTTGGACTTTGGGCCCAGACCGGTATGGTCCTCTTTATTTATTCAAGGCATTGTTCAGTTCCCGGCTTTTCTATGAAAAGCACGATACAGAACCCAAGTATTTAAGCTTAGTGAGAATATCGTACAATAAGATGTGCTCGTATGTTGTTGTGGGTACCTATGTACTACAAAAAAATGAACTACACTACAGCTGTGAGATCGAAGATTTTCGTCGAAACTCATAGTTTGCAAGCTGTACTTGACACTCCGATCGCGTGTGTGGCTGGGTGTGTGTCTTCATTAAGGATATAGGTCGACGACTCCCCTTAGAATTTAGAGCTACCGTGTACCAGGGTTAACAGGGCGATGTTAATCAATCTGTGCACATGTAAGAGGACGCCGAAGGTTCAAACGAACAGGACGAGGAAGCAAAATATCCTCTGCAAAGTCAGGGGGGAATGTGGAGCAACTATCCTCAGCTATGATGTAGGGATACTTTGAAATTCAAGCTACAACTTTGAACCGGCCGAGGAAACTAAGGTCCGCGACGGAACTAAGGCCTTTTCGAAATCGAGCTACGAGCACAACCCCTGAACTGGCCGAAGAGGCAATAAACTCACAGCAAAATTGAAGACAATTCGAGAAATCAAGCTATATGTGCAACGTTGAGATGGCCGACGAAGAAAAAAAAGATCAACAAACAACAATGTTACGGACATCTTTTTGAATCAGGTCACATCATATATGCACATAATACAACCTTGGCAGCGTCTCCCCCCCTCTTGTGCAGCCGTCGTTTTCTTCTGCCCACACGTCTCTTCATGCGGCTCAACCGGGCCTTAGTTCGCACAACATCCACAGACACCTGGACGCCAAAATAAAAAAAAACTTTTGTTAAGAGTTTCACCTTCAAGACGATAGCGCCTAAATCTTGATCAATTATTACTTTTCTTATGATTATTGTGCTCGCCATCCGACAAAGTGCAGTATGAGCTTCAAACTTGATCACTTATAACATCCCCGAAAGAAGAACACCTTGGAAGAAAAAGGAAACCCATGCACCAATCATTACTATTATTAATGTTACCCTCCGACAAACAAAGCGTAGATGATGCCGTGTTCCAATATATAATCGAACAATCTTTCCGTAAAGCAGTAGTATCTACTCTCCTATGACCCTTTCCTCCAACAACCGTCTGCCAACCACATCCCAAGTTCCCTTCCCCACATCTGAGCACGCTCCACGATGTTCACTCACTTGTGTATCTCTTAGAGAAGCTCTTCGTCTTATTCCTTGTGTCACGGTTGCGGAAGAACTGAGCGGTATTTATGCGCGGGGTGAGGCAACTTCATCCCTCCCTTTTCCCAACATGCACACGCCTTCAAAGGCATGTGAAATCCCTTTTATCCCTTACCCATATCCCACATCCTACACCCCTCGCCTTTTGCTAGGCTTCCAGGCCAAGTACCACAATCATAGATTTCATGCTAACCATAGTTGGATGGCAAACAACAATGATTGAATGCTACGCCCCCCTTACCTGGTGTAGTACGGACAAAAGTGCGGCGCAGGCACCGTATGTGCTCGGCTCCGCGTCGAGAGTTCCCAAAAAGAGAATCTCCGCCTGCTTGTCGTCGCCGGTGGCAAGGGTAAGCTGCCCGACAAGATATCTGGCGGGGACAACAACCGAGAGACAGACGGACAAAAATGTCGTCATCATCATGGTTCATTGCAGGCTTAATGTCCATAGTTACTACTGATTTAGGTTTTGACGCATGACAACTCACTAGAACGGGCGACCGATGCATTGCGCAACTTTCAAAGATGAGTATCGACCCTACGTTTAGTCGAACTCGCAGCTGAAGTTGTTGGAATAATATAGAATGATGCATAAGTGGATTTTTGAGGCGGTATCATCGGCGAGTGCGAACGATTGCTACGACGAGGGTGGCACTTTTTGTTGGGCATATAGCACCGCCCACTGATCTACGGAGTCACGTGGCTTAGTGGTCTAGTAGATAGACTGTTCCCTTCTGAGCCTTGGGGCGTGCGGGCGGGTTCCAATGCCGGTATCATCGGGAATAAAAAAAACGACTCGAAGGTTGATGCATTCCTTCTCAGACATTTGTCACGTGGCGAGCATTGAGAGCTTCGGAGATCCCTGCTACAAAGTCGGCGGGCGAGAATCAATCAAAGAACTCAACAACACTACATTACCAACATTTTTTTGACCGAAACCATCTGACTCCCAACGTCGTCGGAGCTCCGATTGTGTTGTACAATATGATAAAAAACAATATCATTGGCTACTGTACACGTAGGCCATGGGATCGATTGTCCATCTGGTCAAGGCGAGTACCGTTTTTGTCAAAAGTCGTATTTTTGGGTAGGGAGTTTACCCCCAATTTCCACTGCTTGATTTGAGCCAGTCGCGTGAGTGACTCTGGACTTCACCGGCGAAAACACGTTCGGCGATTGTTTTAGCGCGGCGTAGATAACCATCCCGTTCGAAATAACATCGATAATGCTAAGCAACACTATTAGCCTGCCACCGTTAGGAACAGGGGGGTCCCTCGCGCGAGTGACACACCGAGCCACTAAAAACAAAATGGCCAAAAGGGGGTAATAACAACACAGCCCCCCTACCGTAACTTTAGTATAGCTTCTGGAGAGAGGAGCCCTGAGAAAAAATAGCTTCGTAGCATGCGTCCACCGAGGCTAATTTTCTTTCAGAGCTTTTCGCGGGTCGGGTCGGGTCGGGTCGGGTCGGGTCGGGTCGGGTCGGGTCGGGTCGGGTCGGGTCGGGTCGGGTCGGGTCGGGTCGGGTCGGGTCGGGTCGGGTCGAGTCGAGTCGAGTTGGGTCAGGATGACCTGATCCGGTCCGTGAGATTTGAACGTGTCCTCAACAGACCACCGATCCGATCCGTGAGGGTTCGAGCAACTCCTGACCCGACCCGACCCGACCCGACCCGACCCGACCCGACCCGACCCGACCCGACCCGACCCGACCCGACCCGACCCGACCCGACCCGACCCGACTCGACCCGACCCGACCCGACCCGACCCGACCCGACCCGACTCCACCCGACCCGACCCAACCCGACCCGGCTCAACCCGACCCGACTCAACTCGACCCGACCCGACTCGCGAGATCTTGGAAACTTCCTGACCGGACCCGTGGGACGGATCACGACGTGCGAAACAAATCTTCTTCCCTTGAATATACCGCCCGTACACACACCTCGCGATTATTCCGGCTCTCGTGTCAGGAGTAGCCCTCGCCGCCTCTCGGAGATGCCATTCTGTCGCGCCAGTAACGGCAACACCAACACCTCCCCCGTCGCTGTTTTGACTCACTGTCGTTCCTCCGCATCGTCCCCCGAGGCAAAATCCCGACGCCGCGAGATGTAACTCCGCCACCCCCCCCCGTACCTCGTCTCTCTGGGCCCCGACACCTTCATCAGCAGGATAGTCATCGATCACGCATCCCTTAGGAGCAGGATGCCCGTGACCACTTGTATTTACAGAATCTCCGTCGTTGGCGGGATAACCATCGTCGGCAAGCCCTTTGTCATCATCAGGATAACCATCGTTGATAGAACCTCCACCGTCATCAGGATAAACACCGTTCCCACAACCACCCCCCGCAGCAGGGTGTCCACCACCGCCACCACCGCCACCACCACCACGGCTAAGTCCACCGTTGAGACACACCTCCGCCAAGACTCCTTGAGTCTCGCCCCCCTGGTCCCCACCGCCTCCCACACGGCCATGGCAGTCAACACCGTTAGCAAAACCTCCACCGTTGGCAGGATACCCCCCGCCACTTTCAAAATCTCCGGGATAAACACCGTTCACACAAAAACCCCCCTCAGTAGGATACCCACCACAATCACCACCACCACCACCACCACCGTTAACAGAAGTTCCACCGTTAGCAGAATTTCCTGTACCACCGTGGGCGGAGCGTGCGCGTCGTGCGCGTTCGTCCTCGACCTCCTCGCCGCCGCCGCGCCCAAAACATGTACTTTCTGGCGATGCCGTCCCTCCACCCGCGGCGAAAAACGCCTGAGACAAAAGTCGCGCAGCCTCATCTCTGTCAGCCTCGGACGGCTGTTGCATCGTCTTTGGCTCTCTCGCGGCAACCCCTGACGGAACTTCCTTCTTCGAACAGTTTGGAGGGTGAAGTTCGGTTTCCGGACCATCATCCGTAGCTCCATCGCCGCCGCCGCCGCCGCTGCCGTGCTTACCACCGGTGGCAGAAAACGGTGACGATATTGGGGGAGGCGTTTTACGGTAATGGGGAGCCAAGAGTAATTGTGAAAGCCCGCAGAGAGAAAGGGGGTCCCCGTGGCTTCCACCTCCGTCGCCACCCCTTAAGCCGTCTTGGGGGCGGTCGGTGGCAGCTGGGGCGGCGGATGCCACCGCCCGGCGGAAGAGAGAAATTGCCGAGGGCCGACGTCCCTGGGCCGCGCGAACCTGAGCGAGGGCTCGTAGGGCGTCCGTCGGAGCTGCCAGAGAGTTGATAGGGCGCGGGGGGGGGTGAAATCGTGGGGAGGGGAGCGGGGGGAGGTATTCATTTCTTGAGGGGGGGGGGGGGGGGGGTACAGGGATTAAACCGTTTGGTGCTGCCATCTTTATCTCACACTATTTTCAAGTTGTTTAACCACTAAAACGTGACTCATGAAGGTGGTGTTCAACCACCCTAAGGGTTTGGACAAGGCGCTCAGGCAGATCCCACTGGGAGAAAAACTGGGATGGAAAAACCGTCGTGCAACCCGGTCTCGCAGGCCGAGTACGGGTATCGCAAGCTTTAGAGATACCCGAAATAATCTGGCTGTTTGGAGAACCAGTTGGTCAGCACGTTGACTTGGGGAACTAGAGGGCAAGACACGTAGGATCGTTTTTATTTTTTTATGCAGTTATGTGGAGTCTTGATACGCCGACGATGGGAAACCCAGTTGATGCCTACGTCTGCCATAGCTCGTGGTCATTTATCCACCCATCCCAACAAAACAACGATTGGAAAAATAGTTGGCGTCCATCGTGGCCAGGTCAATCACTCATCCATCCATCCCTCCATCTGTCACCAACTAAATAATCAAGGAAAACGGCCCGCGTAATGCGTGTGTTGATATGTCGCCTGGTCGCTGACCAGCTAATATTCTTCATTGCTTTGATCGCTTAGCTTGCTCGGCACCGTTCCTCGCACTTCGCCGCGGGCCTACTTATGTAGCTGAGCGAGCCTCCAAGCAGAGATCGTCGCCACACGAGATGCACTCTTATCATACCAGATCATGGAATAACAACCCCAAATTATTTCGTTCGAAAAATTACAGGATAGAGATTACGCCGCTGCCGTTTGGTTCCCTACGCAGCGTAATCTTCCCCTTTTTCTCACCTCTTGGACCGGCGCACTTTACTGCCTTGTCGAGCAACTGCTCCGCCCTTGCCTCGGCACCCTCGCTCCCGCGTTGCAACAACACGAAAGCTAGCGCCGTCAGCGTAGGCACGTGAAATGGCTCGAGTTGCAGAGCTCGCGCCAAGAGCAGCTCCGCCTGCTTCTCGTCGGCCGCTTTCTTCGTCGCGGCCGCGGTGGCTGTGAGCAAGGTATTTTGCATGGAGAGCGTACCGTTTGAGTTTGGGGTACACCTCCAGGCGAAAAGGTGCATGGCCGTGGTACGGAGCAGGGCTACGCTTTCTCTCCCCCGCGGTACGAGTGCTTCGAGAGCGCTAAGGAGAAGGTCGCGAGGGTCTCCCTCGTTGTGGTCGTCGTCGACGTCGTCGTTCTTCTCCTGTCAACGGCGAGGTGAAAGAGTTCTTTCAATGAATTGGTGTTCGTTTTCGGTTCTACGTTGCTCTTTTGATATGTGATCGACACCAACGTTGCGCATGTGTCGGACAACAAGCACCACAGGAAAAAGTTAGTTGGAGCGACTCGAGCGAATTAAGGCTCTTGTGGCGGCTAGGTTCAGTACGAAAAGCGCGCTTGGGCAAAAATAACATAGTCGTGCAGTGATTTAGTTACATGTTTTGGTGCTTTCCCTACAAGCGATGCTTACCATCTTTGTACCTTGTTATCGAGTTTTACGTACGCGCGACGCTAAACATTTTCGTACTTTTTTTTTTTTGACGTTTTACGTGCACGCGACGCTAACCGTTTTTGTACCTTTTACGGTGTTTTCCGTACACCCGATGCTAACCATGTTTGTATGCTAACCATGTGTGTCTTTTTTGTTTTTTCGGTGCACACAACGCCAACCAATTCTAGCACCTTTTTTGGCGTGTTTTCCGTACACGCGACGCTAACCAATTTTATACCTTTTTTGGATGTTTTCCGTGCACGCGACGCTAACCATTTTTATACCTTTTTTGGGGTGTTTTCTGTACACGCGGCGCTAATTTTTTTTTGACGCGTGCTACGATAGAGGTGCACCAACAACTTTTTTTTCCAACACTACCCCTCAATTTGGGAGCTTAAGACATGTCCCTCCCGAAAAAATGATTTGGAGAGAAAAAAAAAACGGCTACTGTGTGAAAAAAACCCATGGCCTAGGTACGCGACGAGAATCATGCAAAAACAATGGCCTGTTTCCCTTACGATTTTGCCCAGGTTAAGGAGCCCCGTCATTCGGAAACCACTTTCGCCAAAAGAAGGTATACCTTTATCGTAGCACGCGTCTTATTAATGTACCTTTTTTTGGGTGTTTTCTGCACACGCGACGCTAATCATTTTTGTGTACCTTTGTTGGGTGGCTTCTGTCGCCATCCATGGCGTCCTCTTCCCTCGATGCTACTTCTGGCTCTTCCTGTAAAATTCTCGACGCACGCTTTCTTCTTGATGCCACGGCAAGTCCTCTAGTAGCTGGTACGAAGGCGTCACCTTGGGAAACGTTTAGAGCCCTGCGGAAGACGGCCGTCACCCTGTCCAGGGTTTCAACACCTGACCCTGAAGCTGAAGCTGAACCCCCGTTACTGGTAGGTTGGTCGAGCCCGGAAAGCAAGAAGTAACCCAGAGCGGTGTGCGCCGCAGGGTCCGTCGGAAACCTGACGCGTGAAAGTATCATGGACGACAAAACACATAGGGGGTAATGAATGAATTATGCATGTAAATTAATGGATGAATGAATGAATGAATGAATGAATGAATGAATGAATGAATGAATGAATGAAGGAATGAATGAATTAATTCATACGTTCATATATTTTTGGTCGGGGATGCAATGGGAAGAAACGGAGAGAAAAGGGGAGACGATGCACGAATAGATATACACTCTTAGCACTACTCTTTTTCTCTCCGCGTCCTTTCTCTTTCGTGCGAATGGTGTGATTCATGCATGCGTGAATGCGACTTCGGGGTTATTCTCCTGAACCGTGGAGCTCTTGGCATTTTACAAGTCGCAAGTTGCACCGAAATCATGCACCTCCGTTCGATTCACGTTTTGTTCTATTTGGGATAGCGCAGCGGGCAGATGCCGCCGGCGGAGCGAAGCACCATTCTCCACCTACCATAACGTTGTACGAAGTAACCGCTTCTTCAATAATACTACATCAGGCACTAAATTTCGTAACCCGAAAAAAAAACGTGGCATTTCTTGTTTAAGACACATACAGGCTACGGTAGAATTTCACCCCCGTTTTTATCTTTTATGGCTCCCAAACTGAGGATGTACAGTACCTCTCCACCCCACCCCGAAAAAACTGGTTTCGAGAAAGAAAAAAAAATGCAACCCATGGCCTAGGTATGTGAAAACAAAATTCTGAAAAAACAAGAAAATGTAGTAATTCCGACGATTTTTGGGGTTTAAGGGCCCCCGTAATTCAGAGAGTAATTTGAACCAAAAAATAATTGGACGGATTTTCACGGGTCGGATCTCTCATCAGGGTGACCCAACCCGGCCCAACCCTGTGATATATGAAAAAACTTCCCGACCCGACTCGACCCGACCTGACCCGACTCGATCTGACCCGACCCGAGACCCAACTCGACTCGACCCGACCCGAGACCCGACCCGACCCGACCCGACCCGACCCGACTCGACCCGACCCGACCCGACCCGACCCGACCCGACCCGACCCGACCCGACCCGACCCGACCCGACCCGACCCGACCCGACCCGACCGACCCGACCCGACCCGACCCGACCCGACCCGACCCGACCCGACCCGACCCGACCCGACCCGACCCGACCCGACCCGACCCGACCCGACCCGACCCGACCCGACCCGACCCGACCCGACCCGACCCGACCCGACCCGACCCGACCCGACCCGACCCAACCGATCCGACCCGACCCGACCCGACCCGACCCGACCCGACCCGACCCGACCCGACCCGACCCGACCCGACCCGACCCGACCCGACCCGACCCGACCCGACCCGACCCGACCCGACCCGACCCGACCCGACCCGACCCGACCCGACCCGACCCGACCCGACCCGACCCGACCCGACCCGACCCGACCCGACCCGACCCGACCCGACCCGACCCGACCCGACCCGACCCGACCCGACCCGACCCGACCCGACCCGACCCGACCCGACCCGACCCGACCCGACCCGACCCGACCCGACCCAACCCGACCCGACCCGACTCGCCCCGACCCGACCCGACCCGACCCGACCCGACCCGACCCGACCCGACCCGACCCGACCCGACCCGACCCGACCCGACCCGACCCGACCCGACCCAACCCGACCCGTCCCGACCCGTGAGATTCCCATCACCTCCTGACCCGGCCCGACTCGACCCGCGGGTTTTTGAAGTACATCATAACCCGACCCGCGGGTCGTGTTATGACCCGCGGAAAGCCTTGCAAAAATTATACCCCTATCGTAGCACGCTTCTTCTTTCACTAACTCCAATTAATATGTCCCTCCACGTATAACGTGGATGCTTTTCTAAAGGTCTGAAACGGCAGATCGCGCCGAACCGGCACAAACGCGAAACCGCTGTTTGTTGCTCTGTAGAGTTAGGTGTGTATCAAATTTTTGATCGCCAGCACGCGACAATCATTTTTTGGGTGCGCGCAGTCCCTGTCAGCCCCTTCAGGATTTTTTGAGAGGGAAAAAAAAATTGACGGAATAAAAATTTGACGATTTTTTTCACAGCCTCGATTCCCACAAAAAAAAAAACAAAGAAGCGGGTTGCTTGCTGCTGCTGCCTTTCGCTTAGTTGGCAGGGGTTGGTTGGTTCACGTTCCGAGTTACAATAGTCCATGAGTTTTTTACGACACACGCGCAGCAATACACCACACATTTTTATTTTATTTCGTTTATTTTTTCACACACATCTACTTTTCGGCTTCTGGACAAGCCGTGGTCACAGGTGTCGTCCCTTCTCCCCCTCGGTTCTTGCCTTCAGTTTTCATCGCGCACAGGGTTCAGCAAATCCCACTGCTCGTCGATTTTTCATCGTGTGTTATATGTCATGCTGAGCTCTGCGCGCTCACTCTCCTAGCCGGTTGACAAGCCCAAACACTGCCGCACATATTGAATTACGTGTATACGGCAGGGTGCACCCATATTTTTATGAGGCTTTCCTACCTGAGCAATTATATGCCCAACCCCCCCAAAAACAACTGTTTTTTCAAGAAAAATGTAAGCTCAACCCCACAAACAATCTCATGTCTTCGGTATGAAAACGAAAAATATAACAAAAACGCGCAAATATAAAACGACATTCCAGCGACACTGGGAGAAGGAGCCACGAAATTCAGAAAACGTTTTGACAAAAAAGCGCTACCTTTACCGTAGCACCCGTCGTATCACGATATACGTAAGGCGGTCTGAGTAAGGCGATATCCTGATATAAGGCTGTCTGAGTAAGGCAGATATCCCGATATAAGGCGGTCTGAGTAGGGTGATATCCCGATATAAGGCGGTCTGAGTAAGGCGACATCCCCATATATAAAACGGTCTGAGTAAGGCGATATCCCGATATAAGGCGGTCTGAGTAAGGCAGATATCCCGGTATAAGGCGGTCTGATTAAGGCGATATCCCGATATAAGGCGGTCTGAGTAAGGCGATATCCCGATATAAGGCGGTCTGAGTAGGGTGATATCCCGATATAAAACGGTCTGAGTAAGGCAGATATCCCGGTATATGGCGGTCTGATTAAGGCGATATCCCGACATAAGGCGGTCTGAGTAAGGCGACATCCCGATATAAAACGGTCTGAGTAAGGCGATATCCCGATACAAGGCGGCCAAACTCAAAATTGCGTGGCGCGACAGAAGAATTGCGCTCATAAACCTGGGGCTGAATATGGCGACTTCCCTCAACAAGGTGGTCATATAGTGGCCTGGGACATCACCGCCCTACTAGCTCCCCCTCCCTACTGTGTGGCGTTTTTGGGGTCCCATGGGGTGGTTATTTTTTTTTTTCCTACCCGGCTGTGTCATTCCCTTGGTTTTTTTTTCTTTCTTTCTCTTACGGGGAAGGTTAGCCCCTTTGACATTTGATTATAGTATAGGGGGAAAAAGGAGAAGAAAAAAAATGACGATTACGGCATCATCGGCCACTGCTGGTTGGCGATGCTATATGAAATTGGTGTCCGGACGACAAACAGCGCAAAAAGACTCGTGCCGGACGGGGAACAGGCAGCATGACCTACTCGTACTTGCTGCGAGCTCACGCTGCCATACTGGTGGTATGAATGCTTGGAGAATATCGCAATCAATCGTCGTCTTCATTTTAGGGGGTCCACGCTATACTTTGATCGAGTCAAATAAGGGTTTGTGAAGTAATCGGATGCTGAAAACTCGTGCTACACGTTGTCGGGTGGGCAAAAAAAGGGGACAATAGCAGCACAGCGGTAGCACAGCAGCAGCAGCAGTGAGTGGCGTCACCTCTTGGTGATGTCAACGAACACATCTTCAAGCGTGTCAGCCGTATCCCCTCCTACTCCAGGCCCAGCCTCAAGTTCAGGTCGCCGTTGACAAAGCTGGGCTCGCGCGATCCGCGCAAGGACCTCCTCCCCTCCGCGCTTCGACCCCCTTCGCTCCCATGGTTGTCGCGCCGCAAGGTTGACGACCACCGATCGCATTGGCGAGCTGCGGTGGTTGGAGTTTCCCCATCGCTTTCCCGCACTCTTCTCCGACCATGTTGCAGAAGCGCGCTTCGGAATAGATGTCGCAGAAAAAGATGAAGCGATTGCTCGGTCAATTGCGCGCAAAGCTAACCGGACGTCGTGGAGATGTCGTTCCGCGAACTTCGAGTAGAAGGCCCAAAGAAGCCACGGGCCACCGTCAAGATTGGCAGCGGAGTAGGGCGGGGGCGGTCCAGGGCGTGTCGCCGCCGGATGTCGATGTGCCCTGGCGGCTGGGGCTGCAACGGTTCTTCTGCGCGGCGATCTCAACGGATGGATTTGACCGTACTGCTTCAGGACGGATCGTAGAAGCGCATCTATCTTTAGAACGGTCCTGTTCGGTTAGAGACGCGCAAAGCCGTAGGGAGGGGGAGAAGAGGGAGTTCGCGATAACTAGGAGGGATGCCGTTTCAATCAGACACCTTTCTTTACGTCGTACCGTGGAGTAAAGATTTGGAGCTCAAAATAAGTTTATCGGGATCCCCCCCCCTAACCCAACCCATTATGGTGCTCTGTCTCGAAAGAGACGCGTGGTCAATGGTCAAATCACTAAGGCAAGCAACAAATGAGTACCCCCCCCCTCCCACCACTCATTCGTCGTTGACGTTTCCGATGCGACCTCTGATCCGATAAACATCGGATTGTAGCGTGCTGTACATGTCGTTTCGATATAAAACGAATATCTTTCTATAAAGCAGTAGTATCTTTCCTATGAATGCACCATCGGTTCCTTAAAATTTACGTCTAAAGTGGCATGATACATGTCGTGAAGAGAACACGAACCGTACGTGCCTGTTGGATGCTCTCGTGTCCTTGAAGGGTCCGAGTTGTTCCAGCAGGCAGAACGCCAGGTGCACCTGCCGAGCGGAGCGGTACAGCGGGGCGATGCTTACATATTGTTTTGTTCCTCTTCTTCTTCCACACCGTCATTCAGTACACACTTTGCAAAGTCTTGACGTGGTACACGTGTCATTTCATCACAGTTCAAAGTCCACTCAAAAATGGCATGTCTGTAAAACTAAGTAAACGCCACGTATACTAATCAAACTCCATTCAAGGAGGCATGCTTGGAAAATCAAGCAATGCCACATACAATGTTCATCACAGTCCGATTCAGAGGCTTGCCTGTAAAAAACCAAGTAAATGCCACATGAGTTTATTTGGGCCCTTTTTTCTTGGCCCTATAGTCTAGTATGATATCGTATAATGTTTCACTATTTGGGTCTACCTCTTTGCAGCCCCGAACCCCTCTCTATTCTAAAACCAAGTTATTTGTCCCAACAAACGGGTTTCCAATTGTGGCAGCGTTAACGCCTTTGAAATTTTAGAGGGAAAAATTGGCAATATATGGAAACGACGAAAATTGACCATTACGATGATCAAATTGGTCTCCGAACGACGACGCCAACAATTGAAAGACTCGTGCGGGACGGGCGCAAGCAGCATTCCTACTCGTGCTGCTGCGCGCTCGTACGGGACGGGCGCAAGCAGCATTCCTACTCGTGCTGCTGCGCGCTCGTACGGGACGGGCGCAAGCAGCATTCCTACTCGTGCTGCTGCGCGCTCGTACGGGACGGGCGCAAGCAGCATTCCTACTCGTGCTGCTGCGCGCTCGTACGGGACGGGCGCAGGCAGCATTCCTACTCGTGCTGCTGCGCGCTCACACTGCTGACAAATTTAGTACCGGAAAGGCATTTGGGGCTTTTGACGGGGCAAAACAACACTGACGTTATAAGGATAAACAAATCTCTTTCCCATTCGCGCCGGGGTGGCGTCACCAAACCTTCTTTTTTGCAGAAAGTGTCGCCATCGCTCACGAGACAGACGCTTGAAAATATCGCAAATCAATTAGTAGTTTTTATTATCGCTATAATTTAATCGAGTGAAAAAACAAAATATCGCTATAAATTCAATGTAGTTAAAATATTTTTTTTGTCGCTATAATTTAATCAAGCAAAAAAAAAATGTTCTTATCATCGCTATACTTTAATCAAGCAAAAATAAAGGGTTAAGTGCGATTCCTGACGCGGACGCACGCTACGGTAGTAAGAGGTACACCCCCCCCCTTTTTTTTGTGAAGGTCCTCACACGAGAATCTCTCTCTTTTGTTATGAGGCTTAGTTTTGGTAAGCAATTGGTTAACCTTTTGCAAGTGGTCAAACGGAATAATGCCCCTCTAATTCTTTAACAAATGGCGTCGTCGGCAGACCATGTTTTCTTTGGGCCGTGGGTCCGAATCCCACCATCCACCATGCTAAGCTTTTTCAGACTTTCCCCATGTCGAACTTGAAAAATACTCTCCCCGGTATCTCCAGGAAATGAAACCGCTTGAATATTGACAGGTCCACCCGTGTATTATCCGGCCGACCTGCTATCCCGCCGTTTCTGGCGGGGGAGAGTGTTATAATAAGGCTTAGTTTAGGTGAGCTATTACTGGTTAACCTTTTGCAAGAGGTCAAACGGACTAACACCCCACTAATAATCCTTCAACACTCTCGTGTACCCCTCCCAAAAAACCGTTTTGAGCAAAAAAAGGAGAAATGCACAACCCCGACGCGCAATCCCATGGCCTTTGTATACAAAATAAAAACGTATTTTTCGAAGGAACAACGAATTTTTCCGGCGATTAGGGGTTAAGGGCGAGCCCCGTCATTATTCAGGAAAGGTTTTTTTTTTCATCGAAAAGTAAGTGCCAATTCAGTAGCTTTGTCGTGCTACGCGTCCTCAGCGTAAGTGTGGTGGTGGCCACTCCTTGTGCGCGCGGCGGATCCAGCCATTAAGGGGCCATTCTTGCACGTACAAAAACAAAATGTCACGAATCGTGATACAAGAAAAAAAGAAAAAAAAAGTGGCAATGTGTCGAAAATCGTCTGACATGTTTTCATTTTTATCACAAAGCCGTAAGACACTGAAAAAGTTCTGAAAACTTCTGCACAAAAAAATCCCCACAACAAATTGTCATCACGATGATCCGTGACAAAAAAATAAGCGATACTTGCTTGCCATCCGACAGTGCATGCGCGGTATGAGCTTCACCGCTGATAACTCACTCATAACAATCCCGGAAGAAGCACGCCCCAGCGAGAAAACAGAAACCCTATGCACATAGTCTTACTCCCTTCTACGCCCGGTGCGGTTCCCTAAGCTTTTGTGTATTTGTTTTGGAAAAAACGTGACATTTCTCCACTGTCACTGTTACGCCTGTGTTATGGTATTCCCCTGCGAGCCTAACAAGGCGTGAGATATGGGATACGGCTGGACATAAAAGGGTCTCACATGCCTCTGAAGGCATGTACGCATAGGAAAAAGGGGATGATGATTTTGCCTCGTAGAATTTCACGCTACTCAGTTCGTCCGTGGCGTGTGTGGAACTATCAATAACACAAGAGCGTATCTAGTACATACAAGTGAGTGACCAACGTGGAACCTGCCTACTAGAGAAACCTGCAAAGGGTGGCCTGTGTCTGCCTGTAACAGCCCCTTAATGTTACTAAACCTGTCACCCGCCACCGTTTTTTTTGCTACGATAGAGGTATACCTTTTTTTGGCGAAAATGGTTTTCTTAACCCAAAATCGTCGGAAATAGGCCATTTTTTTTTCCATAAGATTTTCGTTCTATACCTAGGCCATGGGAATGTTTCATCGGCGATAAGGCATTTTTTTTTTTGTTTTTGTCCAAATAATTTTGCGAATAATTTTTTTTGGGGTAAAGAAGGACGTGTCTTAAGCTCCCAAATTGAGTGAGCGTCAGAAAAAAAAACGTGGTGCACCTCTATATTACAGTAGTCGTCCCGCGGAGGAAGGCGATGCGGAAGATTCTAACAAGTTTCCTGAGCTCCTAAACACGAAGGAGGAGCTCAGCCTCTCGCCCGGAGCGTGACCCCTCGAAGGCATTCAAATCGCGCAAGCCCACCAGCACTTCTGTGTGCCCTTACTAAAATCAAGTGAAGTAAAAAATCGGTAGTTAGAGGAGGTCCACCGCTCAGAAGGTCAGAAATGTTTCGGTTCGAAAGGAGGGCAACGCCTATCGGGGGACGCCTCTGGCAGGAGCCTTACCTTTGCCGAGGCGTGCCACGGGCTCTTCTCGAGGCAGACCTTGAAAAACACGGACGCTCTCTTGGAGCTGCGGTGTTGCAGCAGCTCGAAGCGACCAAGCTCGAGCAAGCTATCGACGCTTACCCGCGACGCCGCTGCTCCAGCGGATGTGGTTGTTGTTTCAGGTGTCGGTAGTGCGCCCACCATGTGCTGCTGTTGTTCCGCATGTTTCCAGTTCAGGCAAGCGAGAGCTTTTCGGAAGCAGCTCTTTGGGGGGAAAAGAATATCGCGAGCGTGCCGGGATGTGGGGGAGAGAGGGGGGGGTACTCGATGTTCATGCATGGCCGTAGTCGTATGAACACATGGGAGGGGGGGGGGGGGGGGCGTACTTATTTGGTGCATGCCGTGACCATTCCACCCTAAGGGGGGAGAGACGGGTTAACGCGCAAGCAAAGTTCAAGCAGGCGAAAGCTTTTTCGAAAGCAGTTCTTTGTGGAGGAAGCATAGATACACGTGCATCGGCGTGCAGGAGAAAGGAGGCAGAGGGGGGGGGTGTACTCAGTTTATGCATTGCCGTAGTCGTATGACCATAGACCCTCGCATCCCTACTATACTTTTTCGAAAGCAGTTCTTTGTGGAGGAAGCATAGATACACGTGCATCGGCGTGCAGGAGAGAGGAGGCAGAGGGGGGGGGTGTACTCAGTTTATGCATTGCCGTAGTCGCATGACCATAGACCCTCGCATCCCTACTATGCCGGGACGGAGCACGCCGGGTTTTCACCAACCATGCAGACAATACTTGTACCAAGCGCGACGCGCCGTGAGTTATTCGGCGAGTCGCATGAAGGGTGAACTGCATCCTTCCAAGATCCGCTCGTAAGAGAGGACTTCGGCGCCTTGTGCCTACATTCTCGCTTCTGGATGACAGCGTCAATGAGTTACTTTGTTTTCTGGTGTGGCCGCTCCAGAGACTGCAATGGGTATTAGTATGTAACTGCCTCGTGGGTGCCTTACCATATTCACACTGCGTGAAGCGATCATTCCCCTTGTGCGGAGTTAGGGTTCTCCACCCCGTACATATGATCTACTCGACGGCATCATGGTGACCCCCCCAAAAAAAAACACGAGAAAAACGGTACCCTGGTTGCCTATCTAGCCCACCCAGTGATTGGCATGTTTCACAGCGTCGTTGCCAACCAACGCCAACCTCAATATACATATAATGGTTTACAGCGTCGGTGCCAACCGAGGCAAACTGTTATATGTATAATTTAAGGGGGCGTTGAGGGGGAGGGGGGAGGGCGTTAGTACTTACCAACCCGACATTAAATATAAGCTTACATGGGTAATAGCTAAAATGAAAATATTTGGGGAAAGGAAAATGGGGAGAAAGGTCAGCAGAAGGTCATAAGAGAGATACTACCGCTTCATGGGAGGATACTCGATTTATATCGGCACGGTATCTACGCTATGGTCTATTGATTTTCGGAAAAGCAAAAAAAAATTTAATAACAATCGAATATCCATCCGTAAGAAAAGCAGTAGCTTTTCTACCATGAACTTCCATCTTTATTCAGGCCTTGGATGTTTTGTTCGAAATGGCAGTCGTGTGGCAGTCAAACGGCCGGACACAACCAGAAGGGCCGCCGAAACGAAATCTGGACAACAAGACACGCCCTGTTACGCGGTGAAGAAGGTGGTCCATTGAGGGCTAAACCTATCTTTCCTTACCGCCGAGTCAGCCGCTCTCGTTGAAGGTGGCCGTTTCTCGGCCATAAACTTCATGAGGGCGATCCAGTGGGACGCGCGCTCCCCGCCGCTCTCGGGCGCCTTTGTCGTCGTCCCGCTCGAGAGCGCTGTGGCTCTCGTCAGATATCTCTCGGCCACGTCCAGTTCTCCCTGTGTTTTTTTTTTCGAAGACCCGTCGTTGATGGGGCGAAACGATAAACGGAGATACATTTTTAATGGGACGAAGCGAAGTGGAGATCTGTTATCAACGGGATGAAACGAAACGGAGATCCAATTGTTAATAGGACGAGATGAAGCGACGATCCAAATGTTAACAGGACGAAGCGAAACGAAGATCCGTTGTTGATAGGACGAGACGAAACGGAGACCCATTGTTAACAGGACGAAACGAAACGAAGATTTACTATCAATAGGACGAAACGAAACGAAGATTTACTGTCAATAGGACGAAACGAAACGAAGATCCATTGTTACATGGGACGGAACGAAACGGAGATCCATCTGTTCATAGGACGAAGCGCAACGGAGATCCAGTTGTTAATAAACCGGGACGAAACGAAGATCCATCGTTAATAGGTTGTCGTCACGCCGCCCGAAAGCGCCGTGGCTCTCGCGTGAGGTATCGTTCGGTCACATCCAGTTCTCCCTATTGATAGTCATTGAGAAACAAAAACATTACCAGCCGCAGGTGTTTTGCCATGCGCCTAAAAAGCGGTCATTCCCAATAGGGGCCCAGAGGAAAGCAGCGAAAAAAAAACACGCGACCTTGATAGACAAGTAGAGCTCCTGTCTTTTATTGTTTTTGTTTTTTTAGTCCTTTGGCGGATGGGTTAAAACAAAAAAATGAAGCTTGTGTGATAAGCTAGCCCATCGCACGACCACTATGTGTGCCGTGTGTCAATACCACCCGGAGGTAGTCGAAACAACAGCGAGCAGTGCTACCGTGTCAACATCTACGTCTAATTGGAGATTGCTAACCCAAACGGAGATGTTTTTTACGCGTTGTCGGCATTTCGGAGAAACGCTAGGGGCTATTAAGAGGCAGACGACGGGTCGGGTGCCCTTGATCCAGTCGGTTTGCATGGGACGCACGCCATGGAAGGTAGGGGTGCATCACTTATTTTTTATACCTGTTCTTTTCTGAGGTACCGCACTTGAGATGCTCCAAAATTCGAATGAAAATCGACGAGCATGAAAAAGAAAAAAGCTGAAAAGTGAGAATGCTGATGAACCCTTTGCGCGATAAAAAATGAAGGCGCATGTATGTACCGGGGAGGGGGGGGCAGAAGGGAAGACACTATATGTGGCCACGGCTTGACCTCAAGGTGGCTGAGGGTAAAATCTCTAATGCGTTGAGCTGGAGAGTGAAAATTACGTTTTCGTTTTTTTTAGAATATATTAAAAATGAAATGCCTCATCCCACAAACAGACTTTCGATATATAATTTAGAGTGCATCTCGATGAGGTACGTAGGTACACAACGAAATTATACGCGCAATTTTAACCACACGTGAGGAACAAATAAAACACCGCATAACGCGAATGATCTTCCGTCGATGTTGGTTATTATCCCAGTGGACGAGCCCCGTCTGTTTTGATAAAACACGGACAAAAAAAAAAGCTGCGATACAGGTATTAATGGCACTTCTAAGACTATATCAAATGAACGGATTTTGCTGGATGACGGGACTCCTTTTTAAACACATTTTGGGATTTCAGACAAAAAAAAGATTGACGGAAAAAAAAAAACTGGCGATTACTTCAGAAGCAAAACTTGCAGTGATACATATTACTTGACACCTCTAACCATTTTAACCCAGTGATGCCATCAGGGGGCACTTCGACCGGGATTTTGTATGGGTTAGGGCTAGGGTTAGGGCTAGGGTCAGGGTTATGAATAGTTAGTATGGCTGAAAGAGGACAATAATGTCAGACACCCGAACCCTGACAAATGAAAAACGGCCGATGGCTGCTTCGGCCACATGGAAAAAAAACGGCGGATGACTGCTTCGGCCACATGAAGCACTCCGAGCTTCTACTGCTGGTGTACCAGCAGCAGCATCATGTGTTTGAGCCGCAACGCAGGGAGCCGCGAGACCAAAGCGTGAGCGAAGCCAGACGATACCCGGATTGTCGCCTCATCAAGCTGTTCCTGGACGCTTTTGATTCGATCACGCTCATCGCCTTTTGGTCTGTAAACTATGCACAAATCAAGGTGTAATCAAGCTCCCCGCCCAAAACGGTTCATTAATAACCCAAAAAAATATCGCCGGAAGATTGTTCTCGTTTTTGCAACATCTTTTTGCTTTTTGGTATCGGCATAGCTAGGCGGTGTTTTTTCTTCATATGGTTTCACTTTCACTTTCCTCGAAAAAAAAGCAACAACAAACGGTGCCTCTCTCCCTTAGCATGTGTCTTAAGTGGCACAACCTAGACAAAAAACGTGCTACCTGGTATCTCTTACCATAGCATGCGCGGCGTTTTTTTTTTTTTTTTTTTTCTCACTTTGCATGCCGCCAATTTTCCGTAGCTCGAGAGGGCAGGGACGTAATCCGGATGCTGAACCACGCACCCCAGGAGCACAATTTCTGCGGAGTAATCGTCCAGCAAGAACTGGAATACTTTGCTGGATGACACCAGCACCGCTGGGCTATGCAAAGCAAAAACATTATCAGCGAAAAAAGCACCGAGGGAGTTGTCAAAGACTATCGAGGCACGCCATGGCAGGGGTGCATTCTTAACTTTCTGAGGCTCGACGCGTGGTGCGATAGAAGGTAGCGCTCTTTGGCAGTGACGGGGGGGGGTGGGGGGGGTGTACTCAGTTTGTGCATGGCCGTAGTCGTATGACCATAGACTTACTATGCCGGGGACGGAGCACGTTGGGGGTTCACTAACCATGCAGACATTACTTGCACCAAGCGCGAAGCGCCGTGAGGTGTTCGGCGTGTCGCATGAAGGGTGAACTGCATCCTTCCAAGAACCGCTCGTAAGACCGACTTCGGCACATTGTGCCTACTTTCTTGCTTATGGATGACAGCGCCAATGAGTTACTTTGTTTTCTGGTGTGGCCACTCCAGAGACAGCAATGGCTTGTCAAGCGAGGAAGAAGAGCCTCAGAAAATATTTCCTGTGCACGCCTCCACCGTTAGCTAGCATGTGTCTGCCGTAGGGTAGGGGAGCCCCTTCTACCCTCCCTCTGTCCCTACTATAATCCCAGCAGCCGGTGTCCTGACTCCTACCGCGTACAGCCTTCTCGGATTACCAAGCTCCGGAATGACACCGTACCATTCGACTCCTCCACAAAACAAACAATGTTACAAAAAGAAAACATTCAAGGAGACCTGTGTACCTGGCTCTTAGGGCCTGGTCTCTTGGATTTTTTTTTTTTCATTTTGGACCGAAAAGTGCTACCCCGCCACGATAGGGGAGCTCTTCTGCGCTGGGCGCGCAGCAGAAGCGTTTGGGCTCCCGAAGACGAGGAGCTCAATATCCACCCGAAACACGATTCACTTCGAAGGCGTTCATTCGTTCTGGCAACTCGGCACAACATTTAAAATGCGCTATTTTTTTTTTTTCATTTTAACCGACAGTTTCCACACTTGAGGAGGAGCTCAACCGATCAGAAGACCAGAAAACGCTTTCGGCCCAAAAGTGCAAATCCCTACTACCTCGTACCGTGGGAACTTCTGCCGCATCCCTATATAGCGTGGGAATGGCTCGGACACATGCTACGGTAGAGCTGCATCATTTTTTACTTTTCCCGAGGCTCATAACCTCTTGAGGCACTGGCTCTATAACCCCACCCAAAAACCGACTTGATCGCGAACTGAAAGTGCAACGCGATGAAGAAAACCCCGTGGCCTAGGTATACAAAGCGTTCATACACCCCAGCACAAATATCGTGACATTCCGACGTTTTGTTTTTTTTGGGGGGGTTAAGTGAGAGCGCCTTTTCAGAAAAAAAGAAATTAAGCCAAAAAATGGTATACCGTAACATCTCTAACGTAGCTCGCGTCCCCCGTTTTTACCGTAGCACGGTTTTGCGTACCTCTCGCGCGTAGCATTGAGGGCGACCGTCTGGACGGCTAGCTTGACATGCCGTACAGCTTCCGAGTATCGGCCGACAGCGAGGGCGAGACGACCGGCGATTAGAAAAACTTGACCGCCGAGAGCAGGCGGTACTAGTAAGGGGAAAGACCCGCTGGTTGACGCGCCTCTATTGATGTTGTTGTTGTTCCCCCCACCGCCCGAGTACGAAGATGTGATGTGCAGGAGAACCTATGCTCGAGACAGGGGGGGGGATTGGTGGTGGTAAGACAGGATGGCGGAGTAAAAACGCCTACTTGCTGATGGTCGCCTACCACTCGCAACATATCAACAAAACACACCAGGTACCTGGTAGTGGCAAGGCATGATGGAGGAGTAAAAAGCTACTTTCTGATATAAAAGCCAACTTGCTGATGGTAGTCTACTGCTCGAAATACACTAGTATAGCACCAGGGATCGAGCGACAAAACACGCACTACTTGTAGTCAGATATAACAAGACGCAGGATCTCCGAGAAACAACAGACAGCACGCAAAAACTTGACTGTAATGCTTGAGGACTTGTAGATGCAGCGATCCGTAAGTCACCGCACGCAACTATATACGGGGGAGAAGTAGTATTCAGAATCAACCATGGACGTATGCTACGATAGAGGTATTCCTTTTTTTGGCAATTTTGATTTCTGAATGACGGGGCTCCTTAACCTGGGCAAAATCGTTGAAAATAGGATATTATATTAAAAGTTTTTTTTTGCATGATTCTCGTTGTGTATCTAGGCCATGGGAGTTTTCATTCGGTGTATTTTTTTTTTTCTCCAGAACAGTTTTTGGGAGATAGGTCTTAAGCTCTCAGATCGAGGAACCTCAGAAAAAAATGGTGAACCTCTATTGTATCGCGCGTCGATGTTTAGCGAAAATAGTGGAATGTAAATCATCATTATGAGTCACCCCACGGTAGGTAGGGGTTTCACTTTTTTGGGAGGCCAAAGATTTGTGTTAATGTTAATGTTAATGTTAATGTTAATGTTAATGTTAATGTCAATGTTAATGTTAATGTTAATGTTAATGATAATGTTAATGTTGACTTTAATATTGACTTTAATGTTAATGTCGATGTTAATGTTGATGTTAGTGTTGATGTTAATGTTGATGTTAATGTTAATGTTAATGTTAATGTTAATGCTAATTTTAGTGTTAGTGTTGATGTTAATGTTAATGTTAATGTTCATGTTCATGTTAATGTTAACGTTAATGTTCATGTTCATGTTAATGTTAACGCTAATGTTAATGTTAATGTTAATGTTGATTTTAATGTTGATGTTAATGTTAATGTTAATGTTAATGTTAATTTTAATGTTAATGTTAATGTTAATGTTAATGTTGATGTTAATGTTACAGTTAATGTTGATGCTAATGTTAATGTTGATGTTGATGTTAATGTTAATATTAATGTTAATGTTACTGTTACGGTTGATCTCCTTAAGTGACGAAACATCGGTTTATTCTGATACTTTTACGAGCGTCCTTGATCTAGTTGTTCTAGTAGGACTACGGCACAGAAATCTTGGTCGGGTTGCGCGAATCAGTGTCTTCGAAGGCATCTTTAGGCTGGGTGATGATACCGATATTGATTTAGCTCCTCGTGTTGGGAGCTAAAAAAATTCTTAAAATATTCTGCTGCACCCCTAGCGTGGGATCGCTCTTACGTAATGTTTTCGTTAAATCCACAGGTTCTGTTACGCATACTATGATAGAGGCATTAATGTATGAACGCATGTTATGATAGAGGCCTTAATGTATTAATAACACTTTCAGCCATTTTTTCTTTCTCGTCCGAAAAAAACGCGGCTCCTTAACCCCCAAAACCGCTGGAATGTAAAAATGTTATTCTTGTTTCGAAAAGTAAAAGTTTTTTTTTGGTATACCTCGAGGTCATGGATTCGTTCACCGGAATGCACTTTTAAGTTTACTCTATTAATAAGTCACTTTTCAGGGCGAGGCGTAGAGCTCTCCTCAAGCAACCACCCTTGGAAGGCAAATGGAGCACCTCTATCGGGGCGTGTGTGCGGTTGCCTTTAACAACCGCAATGTCTAGCCAAACAATAGTTTGTTTTTACAGTCAACTGTTAAGATACGGCATCGAAAGGTCTGTAATTATCCGAATTGAGACAATTTGGATGGGTTTCGTATGATAAGGTTGGCGCTCTATATTTGGGATAGTCAGAACATAGATCGGAGGCACGTGCCTCTGATCTCGGAAGCCATCCGGGGCTCTGGTGGAATCGAATAAAGCTACGTCTCTGCGAAGGCTAACAAAGTGAGTACTCTCCGAGGACCTGCTCAATTGGCAGACCTGCAGGGGACACTCTTATGTCCCCGCCCAATACTATTACAATATGGCGTCGTCAGCAGGACGAAAAAATCGTAATAGTCCTACTTTTAGCAACCATCGCCCCTCATACGCCTCTCGAAGGAGGCTGTTCGCTGTACAAGAACAACAGCGCGCACTGCACGTAGGCCGAGCCACAAACAAACACTCGAATAGGCAAATACAAAAAGCCCGAGGAGAACAGCGCAAATCACCGCACGCAATACCTAGCCAACTACAATAACTAGTCGGCGACGCCTTATTGCCTGCCAATTCGAAACCCTGTAATTACAAGGTGTTTGCGAGGTACAAATTTTGATTGGGTGGAAGGTAGGTTGGAAAGAAAAAATACTATTAATAGTATTGAAACCGTCGAGCGTCACAATCCAAGGCCGTCTAACCCAACCCGCGAAAAATCAGCGAAAAAGAGGATTTATGAAATACAGTTTCTTACGGACCATTTTTTGTATTTTCGAGCCTAAATTTGTTCTTGCGCTCTGGTTGGCCTCGGGTGTTTCAATGCTCTTTTTATGCGTTTTTTTCCAACCCGATAGAGGTTGGAGACAGTAAAAAATCCTAGTACCTGGGGCTGTGAACAGCTAATCGCTAGGCGGCAAAACCAACTAGCTGACTTTAGTTGGCAAGTCGGTTGGACACTTTGAGCCGCATGTCGTACATCCAATTTCATGCTCTCGTTCAAAAACCGAACCTCAAACTCTTAATATTGTACCATATCTCAGGTGCGGGCCTTAGCTGTGCGCCGTCCGATGCAAGAACAGAAGGCTGCGATCATTTGGGAGCCACTTGTCAATGCCCTCTGCGATTAGCGGAGAAAAGCTCTATCCCGCATACAAAAGCCCTTCTTACAAGTACGGAAGCCCAGTAAATTGGATAGCCGACACCATCGGAACACGACTGACTTTCAGTCAACCAATAACTAGTCGGCGACTTAAGTCGCGGCGATTCACAGCTGTACTAACACCACCTAGGACCAACACTACGGTAATGGGAATCATCTTCAGGGATTTTTGATCGGGGGTTCACAGGCGCTCAGCACGCGAGTGGACCTTTGGGGACGTTTCGCTTATTGCGATATTTTAGCAACCACAAACGCGTACCTCGTACGCCTCTCTCTATGTAGTTCGTTCTCACGTTCAGAATATAGCGCGCACCACACGTCGAGCCCACCAACACACGTCATCCAAGCCCCAAAAGACGTAGGATATAACTCCACAAGTAACCCCACGTAGTACCTAGCCAACAACGAAATACCTGACAAAGTCGGAAATCTGGTAATAGTCAGCCAGCTCTCACAACTCTAGCAACCGCCGCCGCACGTACCTCGTACGCCTCTCGAAGGAGGCCGTTCTCCGTCAAAAACAGCGCGAACCGACACAAGCGAGCCAAATCCAAGGGGTACTTGTCGACGCCATGTAATTGCGCCGCAAAATCAGCGGCGACGGCTTCCGCCTTCCGATGCGGCCCTCGTCCTCTTCCACCCCTTCTCTCCCTCAAGAAAAGCCCAGGTCCAGGCAGCGCCTCTGTCATGGTGTCCCTCATGGCCGGTCCTCTTGCTGCTGTAGTTGTCGGATGTCCGCTTGCTGTGGTGGTTGCCGCCACCATGCCGCTAGCCGCGACGCTGCGCGGTAGCCCTCCCTGGTTTTTGTTCGTGCTCGGTCCTCCTCGTGAGAGGTATTCCTCGGCGGGAAGATTTCCTCCGGGTAGTAGTGGTAGCAGTCGCCTTCCCCCACCTTCGTTTATTGGCGCCATCGGAGCTGCTGCTGCTGCTGCTGCTTCGCGCGACCAGACTCGTGAAGACTCGTTGTTGTTTTTTTCCGCCGCTGCTGCTGAAACCAGATCGTTTTCTTCTTCGGCTAGTGCCATCAACTCCGCCGCGAAAAAACGCTGGGAACTACTCCCCGAGTCCCCGCCGGTCGTGGCGTCCTCGTGGTCAGCGGTGGTCGGTGTATCGGTCACCTCTACCTCCTCCTCCGGTTGGTAGTTTTGCGAGCAGCGACCACAATAGAAAGGGCTGGCGTCTGAGTTTTCCCGGGTCGGTGATTCCGCGTTCGTCGCGACCGCGAACCGTTGTTGCTGCTGCTGTGGACTATCGGGTAATGGCCCCTCCTGGGAGCAAGTTGTTGGGCGGCATACAGCGGTTAAGAAGGACGAAGTTATTGAATTATCGTCTCCCCCTGTACACCATCAAGCATAATTATTGTCCCTTGAAACAGTATCACAAATCGGACTGATCATCGATCGATCCCCCCACTTGCGTGATGATTTAGATCTTCCCTGAGAAGATCTGCATGGTTTAGCTCGCGTTGCCGGGTGGGAACCGCACCATCGTTAATTCGTGCCTAGATTTAATCTTTTCACGGGTTTTCCTTCGTGTTTTTCTCTAAACCTTGAATCTCATTCATGCTGCACATTGGTTGTTGGATGGGCCAACAACATGGGTACCAGGTCACCCCCCCCCCCCCCCTAGATAGTACGGCCTCATTTTACACGAGTTCGAGGTCACCAGAGAGGTCCCAAGCCCCGTCCGTTCCGTGAAAGGCCCCGAGGTACCGACCCATCCTCCTTACTACAAGTGTCCCACAAAAACAACAAAATGGTTTCGTGACGCGTGCTACGATAGGAAGTATGAACAGCACTTGTCGATCGTTTTTTTTTTCCAACTGTATTCCGCCTCCCTACCGTGGATCATTTAATGTAAGTATTGGATCTTTGTGAGGCCTCCTGCGCCGGAAAGAGGTCCACTTTTATTCTTGTGAACTGACGGGGCACCTTAGCCCAAAAGCGTGGGAATTTCGCCCATTTTTTTTCTATTGTGCAATCTGATATTTTTTTGTTTTGATATGTATACTGTACCTAGGTAGGGCACGCATGGGTTTGGGTTGTGTTCATCGGGTTTTTTATGTTTTTGCTCTTTTCGGTTTATACAACAACAAACAAACAGCTTTCTGGGTGAGGCAGAGATAATAAGCATCACAAGTGTAGTGTCAAAAAACATATTTCAACGCATTTACCACCGGAAACCCTATTCGTTTTACAAATTTACTTGAAGTTAGTATTGGAAGGGGTTTGGGGGCGTCAGACCTCCTCAAGTGAGGAGCTCCATAAAAAAATCGGTGCACCGTACTAAAAATCGGTGCACCGATACCCCGTAGCATGCCGTCTAACGTCCGTGTTTGTCTGCCATACGGGACCGCTCGAGCTAGTCGTGCCTAAACCCGTCCAGGAAAATGAGCGTGTAACCCCTGTCGCCAACCTTTTCGGCGTTGCAGCAGTATGTATAGCATGCATGCGTTAGCCGTGGCGCTGGGCGGAGATGGGAGGTAGAAAAAACGCAAAGAGGAATGATCTTTCACACACAGAACAGGCGTCGAAGCTGCCTGCGAACTCTGACGGGTTTCGTGCCCTGTAATTAACCGCCTCTCCATATAGTACAAACCTCAAATATACTGTTGAGTCGTTCTTGCCCCACAAATGTCCTTTTGACACTCTCCTCTGTCGTAACTCGGGTCATTTCGTTTTTCAGTTTTTTCACCAGAAAAATCGGCGATATCACCCCTTATACCTGACACGTTGAGCATCGCCTTCCTTTGGCGCAAGCGTCGCCGCCAACTGTTGCCCCTTTCCCGGAAGGTGTTGAAATTGCTCCTCCTCCTCCTCCTCTTCCTCCTATCCACTGCGTCCCACACAACTGCGAGAGAGGGGGAAAATATATAAAATACGTGTTGTTGTACAATAGCGCTCGCTGTGAGTTTAGCTCTATTTTTGGAAGCAATTAGTACTGCGATAGTACTGCAATATACTGTTTTACCGGGGAAGCTAGTAAAGGACCAAATATGGTCGGTAAAAGCAGTGGAACATGTAGGTTTTATGTGTTTATCGTGGGTCCTGACTACTATGTATGCTCCTCCGTAACAATCATCCCACACTAATTTCAATATTTTTTTCGCTGGCCCCTTTGGTCAGGGCTTCAGAGGGAGAAAAACAATGACGGAAAAATATTTGATGATCCCAGAATCGGTGGCACGCAGCAACCCGGGACGCCAGGCACAGTGTGTGTTCACTAGTGTGTTCACTAGTGTGTTCACTCGTGCCTTCCAAGTGCAACGGTAGGAGGAGCTGCACGGCACTCGGACCACAATCTGATTCTCGCATTATGTACACCAAGGATCTTCGCGGGTCGGATCACGTCTCGCGGGCCGGATCGGGTCAGGATGACTCGCCCCGACCCGACCCGCCCCGTGAGATTTTGAAAACTTCCTGACCCGACCCGACCCATACCCGTGCGATTCCGACCCGACCCGACCCGCGAGGTTTCGAAAACTTCATGATCCGACCTGCATGGGTTGGGTCATGGCCCATGAGAAGCCCTGGTATATATCGTTCATGTATTGTCGCACAACCTCTTTTTTTTTGTCGATATTGGACCAAGGCTACATTAGCTGGGTCACTTTTGGGCCTTTTTTTCTTTGCAGTGGCAGGGTGGGCCACTCGCGCAAGTGACCCACACCCCCCCTGTTTATCTTGCGGTCCTGAGCCTTCTTTGCACTGTTTTTAAATTTTCGCGATGAGAATCTGCGGTGGAATTGTTAAGGTACGCTGCACCATAAATCCCACCTGCAGTCTTGTTGTCCGTGGGGTAGAGAGTCACCCGTGCGAGTGGCTCAAACCCAGCAGTGAAAAAAGGGAGTATATCATAACATCATCATACATCAGCACAACATCATGATGACATCACCATAAATATAATTATAACATCATCGTAACATCATCGTAACATCATCGTAACATCATCATAACATCATCATAACATCATCATAACATCATCATAACACCACCATAATATCGTCGTAACATCATCATAACATCATCATAACATAATCAAAACATCATCATAACATCATCATAACATAATCAAAACATCATCATAACATCATCATAACATAATCAAAACATCATCATAACATCATCATAACACCGTCGCAACATCCCCCCTACCTGACGTAGCCTTGGTGGATTTAAACATTCATTTGTTTCTTACTGCTATCACTACTTACTGCATACAGTAGCCACCCTTGGTCCTGACTGCTACTACAACAACAGTACCCCCCCCCCGTAAATCTTGGTGTTTCTGGACTGTTCTTCTCTCTGATATTTCGAAGGGTTTAGTTAATGAATGAAGGGCCGTGTCATAATATCATCATAACGTCATCATAACACCGTCGTAACATCCCCCCTACCTGCCGTAGCCTTGGTGGATCTAAGCGGGCTTCAAATGGATTAAAACACTAGGTGCACTTCTCGATGGGTTCACCATGTTAATGACGTGTGCTACGGGTACGGTACAGGTAGCACATTTTGAGGGGGAAAGCAAACAAAATCTGAATGACGGGGGGGCTCCTTAGCCCCCAAAAATGGTCGCAATCTGATATTTTTCTTGTTTTCCATCTGACTTTTTTTTTTTGTGGTATACCTTACTTAGGCCATTGGGTTTTGTTCGTCGGGGGTTGCACTTTCATCCTTTCTACAATGAAAAAAAACAAAACGATGTTTTGCCTTTCGTGGAAGGAAAATAGAGCCAGTTCCTCAAGTGGTTAGGAGCGCCCCAGAAGAAACCATGGTTGGTTCAACTCCACCGTAGCATGCATCTAATGCTGTAGTAAAATTCCCCACACTAATGACAGGTATTCGGTTACAAAAACACACAAGGCGCTGTTCTTAAGGGGGTTTTAAGACAAAAAAAGATAGCAATCGATGTCGTCGACAGGCGGCGGCATTTCCGTGATCACGCGTGGTATGGATAAAGAAAAAAGAAACACCTACGACGCAAAATCAAAGGCTACGGCAGGGGGCGGTGTCCCCCCCCCCCTTTGTCACGACCGGACTTGAGCGAAAAAAAGAAGACCGTTTAGGCGATTTGCTGTTCGCGCAGCGTAGCCAACCACATTCCACATACATTCCTTGGTGGGTTGATTTCATTTCGCAAAAATTAAACAAGCACGACGGAAAAAATACCGCAAAAGGGAAACAGGTTGACACTCTAGCGCGAGTGACCTCCCGAGCCACTTGCAAAACAAGGCTCCGAAAGTGAACCTTTTTTCGTAGCTTTTGTGAGGTTGGCGGTTTTTTATTTTTTTCCCAGAGTCAGGTTTCGGAGAAAAAAGAGCTTGCCAAATAAGCAGCCTCAGAAAAACGTGGGTGTGCAACTCCTTCCATAGCGTGTGTCGAAGCCTCACCTGCGAATCCGAGAAGATGAAACCGTCGAGAGCGTCCACAAGCGTTTCAATTCCTTCAAGCGGCATATTTTTCTCCCTCGCGACGGTCAATCGAACGTCCAAAACCCTCCCCACGCTTTCCAGGGCACCCAAGGCCGCCCCGTTCCCCGACTGTTTACAAGCGTGCCTCGCTCGAACCGCGTCCATCTCGCCCATCATACTCCTCCTTCGTGAAGCTCGCGCAATACTTTCTCGTTTTGCTAGCAGACGCCGGCCTAAGGCCGTAAACGGGCCGGCCAAACTGGTTTTTTTTTTGTATTGCGATTGCTCTTCGGCGTAGTAACCATCACCCTTCACGTTCCCTTCTGTACAAGGAGAAGGGACCTCTCGGTGGAATTTTGGCCATTTTTTTAGGCGATGACGTGTGGCGCCGGACGGCCACTTCGGCAACCCCCACGGCCGGCCGAGGCCTGTGTGAAAAGCCTCCGCCGCTTCCGCGCGAAGTCGCTGGCGTAGGGCTTCAGACGATGACTTTCGGCGGTTGCTCCGCCCGTGGCCAAACATTGCCGCCGCCGGTACGCCATGTCCAACTGCCGGCGGTGCGGTGGACGGGCGAGATGATAAATCTCCTCTTGCAGACGATGTGAAGTCGTCAGGAGGAGGAGGAGGAGGGGGCGAAAATATTGCGAGAACGTCTGACGCGCGTAGCGCAAAAACCGACCGAGCCGAGTACAGACGGGCCGCTACTTCCGGGTCAAGCTTCGTGAAAATATCGCTGCTAGTGTTGTTGCTGGTGCAGCCCACGCCGTCGGCACCACCACCACCGCCTGCTCGAGCCCCCCCCCATGAACCCCCCGGGGGGGGAAGCGTGTACAGCGATGGTACCCGGGCGCGCAGAGGCACCTTCGACAACGTGGTCAAGCTGTCACCGTCGGAAGCTTTGCCGTCGTCGTTCGAACCATCTAACTTGCTTCTGTTCGTCGTCGGGCGGCTAACGAAACTTCCATGGCTGGCTTGGTCCGTTGTCCTGTTGACCTCGCCGGAAGCAACTGCTCCGGCGTTGTGATCCGGGTTCATTTCATTATCGGCGAGATTTTTGGGGTGTTTAGTTTTTTCGGCGAGCAGAAACGTGTCGATAGCCTGCCGCAAGGCAAGCACTGCGGCGCCGAGCCATCCAACACTACCCGAAGACGAAGCAGCTGCCGCCGTCGGTACCGCGCGATTTGTGCCCGACACATTATTACCGACAAGATTCTCTTGCCGTCGACGACAAAGAAACGAACTTATTCGCGCCGAGGCGGTTAACTCTTCCCTTTTTGCGGCAACCTCGATCGCCGAAAAATCAGAATCGTCATCCGCGGCGAAAACGCCTCCACGAGTTCCTAACGGTCTAGCCTCGAGTCCCCCGTGTTGCATCGAGCTTGTGGTGTTGTTAATCACGGCCGGCTTTCCTGCTGAACCACCGGCTTGCACCGTACCCGTACATTTCTCCGAGGTAGTGGGTGAGAGGTCGTCGATGATCCTGCTTTTGGTCAGCGGATCCGAGATATTATTGACTGACCGTTGAAGCCCTTGGGTGGTCATTCTATCACTGGCAGATCCTTTAAAAGCCCCGATGTTTCTATCATTGGCCTGCCCTTCAAACTCTCGGGTGGTGTGTCTATCAGGTGGTCCTGCTGTGTAGTCTCGTGGAGGGGGTCGTTCGGCCGAAGCGTCCGTGACGAGAAGCACACCGGCATCGGCTAACGCAGAGGAAGCGGAAGTTTGACCTGACGCGGTGCCCCTCAATTCGTCTGCCAGTCTGGCGGCTTGGCTTCCTCTGTAACCCGAGGAGGCAAAAGAGGGGAGGGGGGGGGGGGGGCGATGATCAACTACCAGGACTGTACTTCGAATAATCGCTGTACGACCTCCTACGTTTTGCTTCCTCTTTCGGAGATCGAAGGAGTAGTGATGTAACTCCAAGACAGTTTCTGCACACAAGGAACGGAGGAAAACTTTAAATCGACGCGACACTGTCTACCTTCCACAAAAATGCATGCAAGCGGGTAGCAGGACATGACCAGACCCAAGACGCGCTTGTTCCCTCTGCTGAGTCTGCACCACGCCACCGCCGCCTACCTGCGAATGGCTTGAGCACGTGTCGCGGCAATGTTCCCGACATCGATACCCTTCCTGAGCTCTCGAACCACAGCATTAGCAAGAACTTTGAGTCGTCCCTGCGTTGTTTCAGCCGCCGCCGGTGCAGCCTTTGCAGTCCCCGCGTCGATTTTGGTACCCTCACGCCCGACGATTGAATTGCTATTTTCTTCAGAACCATTGAAATCGGCGACGGTCATGGAATCCGCAAACTGTTGTACCTGAAACGTCACGTTAGCGTAGGTGGAGAAGAGCGTGCAAAGTTTTGAGTTACCCGCGAGCGCCAGATGCGTGCGACGTTGGCAAAATGCGCGACATTCCGCGAAAAATTTCGGCATTTTCCCCACCAAAACCGGCGTTCCCCCGGATTCATAACATTGTTATTGTGACACGATAATTAAATATGCCACCCGACAGCTCAAAGGAGTGTATAGGTTAGTTAAAGCGATATGATAGGACTTTGTTGTATAGTTGAGTTCAAAGCGACAGTCTATATAGAGGGGAGGCAGGGCGAAATTTTATATAATGGGTGGTATTACAAAAAACGCTGATTGATTCCCATCTTCGAAGGAAACGATATATATATGAAGCATAAGCTTCAACGTTTTATCCATCGACACATATTTTCTAGAAGAAGAAGAAGAAGAAGAAAAAAAAAATCCAACGGAAACCGAAAAAGTAAAGTCTGTGCACGAAGTCTAAATTCCGTTTTTAAGTACTGTCACACACGCTAAGGTAGGCGTGGACCGTTTGTTTTTTCTGATGCTTCTTACTTAAGTTTGCTTTTTGAGCAAACTAAAAAACACCAGAGAATAAAAAACTTATTTTGAGCAAACCGATGAGGCCAACCCGACAAAACAAAGCCCGTAGCCTTTTGGTATACAAAAAAAAACGTTCAGTGGAAAAAAGCAATAATACCACATTCCCACATGATTATGGGTTAAGGAACCCCGTCGTCGATTAGACTCGTTTTTGCTGTACCAAAAAGTGCAACCCTCATCGTAGAAAGCGTCTTGTTGTGTTTGTCATCCGACTCTGTGCAGCATCAGCCTCAACATCGAACCTCTTTTTGAACCAAAGCGACGGTAGGGGGGGTGATCCCTTTATCAAGGACCTTTTTTTTGCAGTGGCTCGGGTTCACTCGCGCGACCGACCTCTCCGTTTATTCGCGGTCTTAAGCCTTCGTGCGATTCAATTCTTTGCGATGTGATACCCGCAATGGAATGGTAACCAACGCCCGAATGGGTAGGGTGGACCGTAACTGGACCAAGTCCGGCGGAAGGCCATCTCCCATGGCCAGGGGTTGTGTTAGTGGGTGAGCTTGCGCAAGTCCCACACTACCCGGAAAGATGACATTCCGGGTGGCTATCTCCACCGAAACTGACCCTCAGGGGACAGGCCGGGTCGACATACACACGCACCCGTATACAACGGTAGCTTGCGCTGCCGGGGTTGTAACAAAGACCACTGATAGGGACAGCTTACGCTATACCTACAATGGGACTTGAAGGGTGCGCCAGCTAGCGTTGGGTTGCGAAAGCAACTGAGTTAAATCGACACACGACGCGTATGAAAATACGTGGAAGTGTGGTGAGCTCAAGCTTTATTTTTCGACCCCATCCGCCGGAGGATAAAAAGAAGAAAACAAGTTAACTTACGCTGCACCGAAAAACCCCCCGCCTAAAGTGTTTTAGTCGGAGAGCTATAGAGTTTACTCGTGCGAGTTGTAAACACGCCTAAGCTAGGCAAGGTCTACTGACCAGAAATTATCCCCCTTTGGCCTGAGGGGGGCTGGCCAGCACCATTCAAGTGCTAAGAAAGGAGAGAGAAGTTGTTGCATTAGCTCCGAACACAAGAAAACAAGCGATCTTAGCTTCATCCCCGAATCCCTACATCACAATCCAAAAGAGGATAAGTAGAAACCCCTACTACAGTAGTTGTCTTCAGATCAAGATAACGTTCACACACCACATCAGATCCTCAACAGTCAATCACCACCAAGAAGATCAACTGTCGTGTCTTACCAACACTACAAACTCTCTGGTGCTCCACTGTCCACAGAGTGGCTCATACCCGGTAGCGGAAATGGGGGTTTATCACAACACCGTCGTAACATCCCACCTACAGTAGCCTTCGTCTTTTATTGTCTGTCCTTCGCAACGCCCAAGTAGTTTTTTTTGGTATATCACACCTGCGACGCTAGGTGCTCCTGGTCGAGGATAAGTCGCTGGATGTCGTCGGCAACTTGCCGCGCTGCGGCAGGGTCGAGAGTCGTCGCCTGAGCACAGCAGTCGGGGGGCATGATCAGCCGAGAATATATAATGCCCGGTGGGGAATTTATAAGCATACGCGTTGACGCGATAATTCAAGAGTTAGTATAAACCTAAGGTGGGGACTAGAAGCCCACGAGTTGGGGAAGGTTCGTGAAAGTCCCATAGTCGTGCAAGGTCTAGATTCTCCGCGCAGAAACACGTCAGAGTCAAGAGTATGTACGACGCTTGCTGCGGCAGAGGTGCACCGTTTTTTTTTCCGAGGCTTCTAACCTCTTGAGGAACTGACGCTGTACCTCACCCTAAAACCGACTTGATCGCGAACTGAAAAGGCAAACCGATGAACAAAAACATGGCCTAGGTATAAAAACAAATAATTCCGCAAAAAATAATAATGACATTCCAGCGATTTTGGGTTAAGGAGCCGAAAAGTGGTACCAGTATACCCTAATACCTCCAACGCCCGGTGGGGAACAAGAAAAACACACGCGTTGACAAAATCAGTCAAGAGTAGAGTGTATAAACGCCCGGTGGAGTACAATAATAACACGCGTTTAAGGAAGATTACTGCGTTTTCATTGCGGACGAGGGGCTGAAAGGGTGGCGTAAAAGTAACACGCGTTTGAGGAATCTTGCCTTTTCGTTGCGGAAGAGTGGCTAAAACAAATTTACCCGAGCAAGATCTAGACGCACCGCGCAGAAACACTTGGAGTCAGAGAGTCAAGCACGCCCACGCATCGTGCCCAGGGTACGTAAAGCGATCAACATTTTTTTTTTCTTTTTTTACATTTGCTTTCCAGCTTCTGGACAAGCCGTGGTCACAGGTGTCGTCCCTTCTCCCCCCCTCGGTACTTGCCGTCGTTTTTGTCGCGCAGAGGATTCAGCGTTCCCGACACTCGTCGTTTTTCATCGGTTTTCGCTAACTCACGCTCTCGTACTTTCCGGGGAGTCAATGTTTGCACAGGAAAAAGTCCCTACAACCATCGGGGGCGCCGATTAATATAGAATGCCGATAGCGAGAGCCAGCATAAAGGTATAAGTCGTAACAGCGGTTCTTTGCCACTACCGTGGCCAGAAAAACTTCCGTACCTCCATTCTCTCCGCCGCGTCCTGATGCCTGGCCGCGACCAGTTTCACACCCTCTGCCAGGGATTGCGCCCGGTGGCCCGCCTTTTCCTTCCGTGCCGCACGCACCGCTGTCATCGCGTCGAGCTGATACAGCAGTTGTCGAAAAAAGACCCGTTGGATTTAGGAAATTTGATGCAGTAAAAGCACCAACGATCAAGCCCAGTTTGGGGGGGGGGAGAGGGCGTATTCATTTGTTGCTTGTGTTAGTCATTTGACCATTGACCATGCATCTCTTTCGAGACGGAGAACCGTTCGTGCGCCTAATAAAGACACCTCCAACATTTGGGTACTCATTACGCTTCTTCCATATATCACATAGAAAGTGTTTGCTTGTCCTATCCCCGTCCTGTTTCGCCGTCTGCGGCCACCATCTATCTCTCGGGATAGCGATCGTTTTCTCGCTACTCGCTAGTCTACCAAACTCTTCCGTGTCACATCCGTCTAATTTCCTCATCCCCCCTGCTAACGTATCCCGTTCCTCCTTGTGTATTTCACATTCTACTACTATGTGAGTCCTACTCCCTATTGCTGTGCCACACGGGCACATATTTGTAGCCACGTCCTCCTCATCCCGACTACTGGTATATATCTTTCTTCTTCCTGGTACGTCCAGGTCCTCTACACGAAATCGCAGTTTCAGCTTTTTCGCGTAGTCCATTGGGCCGTGCAGATACGTTTTCATTCCAATATCTTCCCTAAACCTCCCGTATATCTCTAAGTGCTCCTCCTCTTTCACCTTATTTCTTAGCGCTTGCCATTCCCTTTCTTCTATCCTTAATTTTTGTCTTGTACCCGCCAAACTTCTCTATTGACAGTACCTTTTCTTGCCCCCCCCCTAAATCCTTCCATATTTTTTCGACTACGTTATCCCATCTTATTCCAGCTCGCCCTTTTGTTATTTTTTTCCATACAACCCTATCAACTATGGCTGGCAACCTCAAGCCCAGTTGGGGGGGGTAAGAACGTTTGATGCGGAGGTATTTCGAGTAAGCCCAGTGTGGGGTCGGCAAGGTTTGACGCAGTAAAATTCGAGAACCAATTGAATGGAGCCAGCACTGGATGGCACACAAAGAGAGAGAGTTTGGTAGTTTGGTTCCGATATTTTGAGGTCCATTTTTTGCCGGGGTTGAACACTTTCACTTGAGTCAAAATCGCTTCTGTGCCTCAGAGGGGCATAGAGCGAGCCCCTCAAGTGGTTAGGAGCCTCAGAAAAAAAAAGGTGTACCTTTTCCGTAGCATGTGTCTGAGGCCAAACTAAGTCACACCCCCTTGTATTGCATGAGCATTTGTTTTCATTGCTTGCTCGAGAGTAGATGATGTACACAACAGACAAATTCGACCCCCCCCCCCGCCCGGTTTACGCGAGCGTACTCACGAGTGGACGATATACGCGGACAGATACATTCGAATCCCCTCCCCCCCTCCCCCCCGGTACACACACGAGCTTACCCGCGAATGAACGGTGCGCACAACCACCTCGTCCATGAGCCCGACCGCGCTCGCCTGCAGCCCCACGGACTGCCCGAGCGCCGCCATCCCTTCGGCAAGCGCAGCAACCACACCCGGATCCGGACCGCGCGCTTCCGCTGACATGCTGAGATGCTCCAACACAAGCTCGCCGTGCCGCGACGCAAGCCGACAGAGGTCGGAGGCTAGCGCGCAGGCGGCCCAAACTGTGGTTCCAGGGTTCGATGCGACATCCTTTCCAGTATTCGATGGAAAAGCGTTCCCAGTGTTCGATGCGACATCATCCTCCCATTGTTGGTGACCGTCGACAAGCCTGGCAGGGGCCTCAACTGTGCTTCCGGGTGGGGGTATTCCGTCTTCGCCCGATGGCCGTACGGGATCGGCATCGTTTTTTGCCTTGTCTTCCGCGATGGACTGCCAAACCACTTCTAGGAAGGTTCCCGCTGCTTGCTGCTGGCGGGCTGCGAGTTCCCTTTGTGTAAACCGGAATCAAGGGTCGAAGTACAACGTGACATGTTAGAGGAAATGGTATGTGAGAGGAAGGAAGTTACATGGTTTATGGAGATAAATATGTCACCGTTTCTGGTTATATTTATAGACTGTGGGCGGGGGGATAGCGACCGCGGCGTGCGTTTTTTCGCTAATAGCTGTTTTATGTCGATATAGTAAACTCGCCACATCACTCGAACCGGTTAGCGTTGACGTCGAGATGTTGTAGACTAGGTCGCAGTTTGTCTTCGTTTAGCGGAATACTAGGCGTATTTTTTGGTGTTTTGCAGCTGACTTAGCATTCGTACATTCGGGAACGACGTGTCACACAACATTTTAATAGAAAAGATGGGCATAAAATATTTGGTGTGTACAGTGACGATGGATTTTTATTTTGGAACGAGATGACCTCTCGCAAAAACGCTGATAGGTTTGGAGGGTAGCCTGTGTCAAAATAACAACCACCGAAATAAACGCTCCCGCAAACTTCCTTCCTGACTTGTGTACGAATCTCTTCGGTGGGGCGCGTGCTATATCAGTGTGGCACTATCATACGTTCCCTGCTACGGTAGGAGTTCAACTAGTTTTGCTGACTCTCCTCGCATGAGGATCTCTACAGCTCGGACAAAACACTGCCTTTCAAGCAAAACCGAAAGTGCAACGCGATGAACATCCCACACGGCCTCTAGGGTACATAAAAAGCAACAATCGCAAAGAAACTACAAAGGGAGTTCCAACAACGTTGGATACTTCTGACGCAGGCTACTACGGTAAAGGTGTGCACCATTTCTTTTCTGAGGCTCCTAACCATTTGGAGGGGCTCTCTTTATATCTCCCCCAGAAAATTGATTCGGGAAAAAGAACAACAGTGCTGTCTGTGTACCCGATGAACAACAACAGTACTGTCTGTGTACCCGATGAACAAACCCATGGTCTAGGTACACAAGAAAAAATATTGCAAAAAAAATAATATGGGAATTTCCACAAATTTGGGTTAGTTGAGTAGCCCCGTCATTCGGAAAACGGTTCAGCCAGAAAGTGGTATGCCTTATTACCTCTATTGTGTAATCAATCTCCCACAGCAGTGGAGGAGCCGCATCGATCAGAAAAAAGAAAATAGCCAACAAGGGCTACAGCTATTGTAGCAGGCGTTAAGGGCGTGGGCGTACCTCATCCTGCCCGCCTCGCGCCTGGACGCGTCCGTCCAGGTGGCGGCCATTGCTATTCTTGCCGTCGCTTCCGCCTGCTCCGCGACCAAGCTGCGCAGATCCTCCAGCCTCTCCAATGGGGCCGTCGCATCGATGTGAACGCCCTCCTCCACCGCATCTCTGACTGTATTCTCCGCAGCATTGATTTCACGATTGTGTCGCGTTTCATCATCTTCTGTTATTCCACGGAACACCGCCTTTTGTACCACCTTGCCAACATCAACCTCCGCCGCCGCTGCCGTTGGATCCAAAATCGTGCTGCCCGTGGCTTCATGTGGAGGTGAATGTTGAAGCCCCTGTGAGCTGCAACTGCTTCGATTGGACTGGGAGTCGCCGTTGTCTGACGTGCTGGAACTATTGGAAGCCGTCTGGTCTGACCAAGTTTCTCCGGCTGATGTGCTGTTGTCTGATCTCGTGTTGCAACTACTCGTTTCATCTGAATCACCACCGGCATCAACACCCGCCGATTCTTTCTTTTCTGCATTCCGCACGTTTACCGCGGCTTGTCCCACCCCACCAACCCGGTCCACCATTGCCGATTCAGACGTTTTTTTCTGTGTGGAATTGTCTGGAGGCGATTGCTGAACTCCGTCGGAGTCGAATATCTGCCGGGGCGGGCTGTCGACGCTGTCCGACCTGCTGACGATGCCAGTGGTCGTTCGGTCCGACCAAGCCCCGCCAGTTAACGCCTTGCCTGAAGCGTCCGACTCATAGCTAGGCCCTTCGTTGAAATCGCCACCGTCACCAACACTGGTGGGCTGCTCGTCAGCCGCGTTGGTTTCGACGGATATCGCGTTGAACTTAACCGATGTTTCCCCCTCTCTCACTGCGCCTACCCGACCCTCGTCAAGTGAATCAAGTTCTTGTTCAAGCCCCGACGGACGCAAATAAGGCTCCTCGAATCTTCCTTCCCTAAGGTGGTCATCAGGTTGTCTATCTTCCTCGCCAGTAGCCTCGACCCCTTGCCAGGGCGACTCCAACTCGACCCCACGGAATTCATCTAGGATCGAGCCTCCCGGCTGGTTAGAATGATTGTCTACGAGTTGTTGTGTTTCCAGTGCGTCCTGAAGCCCCCGGTCATTACTGTCAGAGTCAAGCCATGAACCTTCCCGTGCGTCCTGAAGCCCCTGATTGCTACTTCCAGCGTCACGCCATGTGCCTTCCGGTGCCTCCTGAAGACCGTTGCTGCCACTGTCAGCATTAAGCGATGTGTCTTCGTCGTTGTCTTTTTCGTTTTCGTGAACGCCTTGGTCGTGGTCGACTCCTTCACTACTCTCTCCGGTGGTGTGCGGTTCCTCTGGTCGACCTAAATTATTGGCGGAAGCGGAAACGCTCTCCGTCGCGTGGGACGTGCGGGCGTTACTCGAAAGATCATCGGCACGGTCTTGCCCTGACGATGACGCTACAAACGAGGCACTGGTGTCGCTCTTGATCAGATCCTCCGTTCCTCTGGCAGTCGCATCGTCGCTCTCACTCCGTCCGTCCGTGTCCGTGATCGTCGGTTCGTACTCACCGGGAACCGTAGGGACACTATCCGTAACCCTAGATAAAACAACTTCGTCTCCGATGCGTTGCTTTTTTTCTGACGCTCTTATTCTCGCCTTGATACCCTCTCGTCTTCCAGCGCAACCGCGTACGATGGCCTGAATTTCTGTCGCCGCTCGCTGCTGCGCTTCCAATTTTTCCCGCCTTGTCGTATTTCGGTGTTCTATCATCATCGAGTACAGCCGCATCGCCGTCCGTCGTCTGGCTTGCGCTTGGAGTTTCACGGTTGCTCCCGCTTGTCTTCTGAGCATTAATCCTGCTTGGAGGCGGTCAAAAGCCACTGTTGCAACAGCTGCGGTGTCAAACGAAGGGACAAACCCTGCAGGAGGACTCGTCCCGTTTAAGTGCGCGTCGACTTTCACCGTGTGAGTGGACTTCACAATGTCGCTGGAGATGTCTAACTCTTTCGTGCTTTCTAGAGCAAGGGGGTAGTCTGGTGTCACCTTGGACGCACTATATGCAGCTTGAGCGGTTTCTCTGACACCATTGGTCCAGTTTTGATTGGTCTCGGCAGCCGGTGACTGGGAGACAGGTTGATGCAATCCGCTGGCGGTTATATTCTCAACATGTTGGCGTTCAGATGACGACGATCTCACCACCGTTTCTTCATTCGTACCACCCGCACTCCCTTCTTCTTTTGCTCGGTCCGCGGTTGCGATCTCCGTTGTCATCGCTCCCCTGTCGAGCGTTGACGAGTGGCCGGCGACGTACTGAGCCAGCGAATCAAGCCCTTCGCCGTGTGTGGACACGCTCGAGCTCGATTCCACCCTTTCTAAGCGCTCAATAGAATCGCTGCCGTCTTTGCCCCTGTCTCCATCCTGAGTCTGCAGAGTTATCTCCTTCTCCTTCTCCACCTCCTGCTCCTTCTCCTCTTCCTCCTCCCCCCCCCCCCCCCCTCCTCCTCCTCCTCCTCCTCCTCCCCCTCCCCCTCTTTCTCCTTCTCCTTCTCATCCTCCCCTGCCTTCTCCTTCTCTTTCTCCTTCTCCCGTCTGTCCCCCTCCTCCTCTTCCTTCTCCTTTTCATCTTCCTCTTGCTGCCCCTCCTCCCCTCCTTCCTTCTCCTTCCTCTCCCACACCCTCCCCTTCTCCCCTCCCCCCCCCTTTTCCTTCTCCATCCCCTTGTTGTCCTCATCCTCTTTCTTTCCCTCTTTCTTCGTCTTCTCTTTCTCCTTCTCCCTGTCCTCCTTCTCGCCCTCCGCCCCCCCCCCCCTCCCCCTTCTCCCCCTCCTCTCCCCCCCCCCTCCCCTTCCTCCTCCTGCTGCCTCCCCTCCTCCTTCTCTTTCAACTCCCCCTTTTCGCACTTCTCCTCCTTGTTCTCCTCTTCCCCCTCCTCCCCTTTCTCCTCCTCCTCCTCCTTCTCCATCTCCTCCTCTCCGCTCACCTCCGCTGGGTCTTCTTCTGCAAGCCACTTTCGCATTTCTTGTTCAGCTCGGTCTCGTTGCCCTGCCACGGAGACAATGCCCGGCGATATCCCCCCCTCTGCTGGCGTCCGGCCCTTGAGTGTTTCTCCTGCGAGATCGACCCTCCCATTCTCGGTCTTGGAAGGGACGATGAAGTGTTCTTCTTGGGAATTATCTGAAATCACGTCCCCGGTCGTATCGTGTTCTCCGTGTAGCTCGTGCGCCGCGGCGAGTTCTTCTGCCTCCTGGTTTTCTTGTTGACTATAATCTACTTCCGGGTTGGCTGTGGCCATTTCTGGTGGCGCCTCCCACTGACTCACGCCGGAGGCTTCGTCGTAATAGTACGTGTGGCCGGTGTTGTAGTCCACCAGCGCGCGCCACGCTCTCTTCGCCCGCATCATGGTTGACGCCAGACCCACCCAATCGGTTGCCGCTGCTGATGCAGGCGTGCTCTCGCTATCCAGGGCGTGAGCTTCTGAGGCGAGCGCTACTGCTACAGGGGCAATCTCATCCTCTTGACCGTGATAGTTCGATGCCAGCGTTTCTGCTACAAGGGTAGTCTCATCCTCGTGACGGTGGGATTTCGATGCGTGCGTTTCTGCCGCAGGCGTAACATCGTCATTTTGGCCGTGAGGTTCGGGGGTGGGCGATGTAGGCTGGTGGGCGACATGGCTTGCATCGTCTGGCGTGTCCATCTCCGTCGGCCGCTCCCAGCAAGATTGAAGGGTAGAGGTGTTGTAGTAGAACGTTGCTCCCGTTTGCGGGTCTGTCTCCTCCTTCCACATGCCTGTGCGCGCAATGTCAGACACGAAAGCGAAATTGTTTTTAGACCTGCACCCACTTTTTTGGGCACAATTTCCTTGGAGTCAGTGTGAGTAGACCCCTGACTCAACGCCTTTACAGCTGGACACCCGTTTTGGGGGACAAAAAAAGAATTACTTGGGATTAGTATAGCGAGGGGCTCTATTCCTCACCCGAAAAAATCGTTGTTTTTTTTAGTAAAAAACTGAAATTGAAATCCAATACAAGAGTAGCTTTGCTCTATTATAACAGTACACGTCACGCGAACTGCTATTATTCCTGTGTCCTTGTAAATTTTCAAGACACGTGTACGTACCTACCAGGTACGCATAATTAGAGACGCGCGCGCGGTGCTGTGAGCCGATATCGCGCAGCCCAACGAACACCGTAATAAGCGAAACAAGTAAGACGAAGGCACACATAACGATTTATTGAAGGTGCGCAGTACCCGGAACCCTACTACCCTGGTGTACGTGTATTGGTTGAAAGCCGTCGCGGGAGGCTACCCCTCCTTGCAAGCGCTCTCTGGGTCGCTTCTCGAAATAATGCATGAACACGAGTACGAGTATACTGAGATAGTCAAGGTACGCCGCTTATGGGAAGCGCTCACTATGTGTAAACTTCGTACCTGGTATCATACTGAAGTAGTACTCTGGACCGTTCTCACATGAATGCATCTGATGTAAGTCTACCAGGATGTGACAGCTAGACAGATCGCTTACAGGAAGCGGTCACGACTGTAGCGCACGACTGTACGAAATACTATCGCACCGTATATCACCGGTACCTGGTGCCTGCTGATGCCTGGTACATTGCACTAAAAGGAAACATGGCGTCAGCGTACATGTGGCGTACTGGCGCTTTCAAGCATCAATTAATAATGTAGACGGGCAGCGGCAATCTTACTACACGGGTCTACCAAAATCCACGATGATCCTGCACTTTTCCTCGCCGAAGCCACGAACTAAAAATAGGCAAAAGCACGCCTGCCTCGTACGAAGATACGTTCTACACGCGGACCTCACGGCAATACGATGGTGAAGCACCACGGTAGAACTTGCTCCTGCCTACCTGTCTACCAAAATCCACGATGATCCTGCACTTTTCCTCGCCGAAGCCATGAACTAAAAATAGGCAAAAGCACGCCTGCCTCGCACGAAGATACGTCCTACACGCGGGCCTCACGGCAACACGATGGCGAAGCACCACGATAGAACTTGCTCCTGCCTACCTGTTGTTGCATGCTGTTGCTGTTGCTGTATCAATTATGTAAGGTGGATGCGTTCTCCACTGCTGCTGCTGCTGTTGAATTACCGGGAATGCGAGTCGAAGCATTCTACTATCTGCTCGCGGTAGCTCAGCATTTATGTACTGGGCAAACCGGGAAAACTACGAAGATACGTCGTGTACGCAACGTGATAAGGAAGTGACGCGTTAGACGTCGCTCCTGCTCATCTGCTGCTGCTGCATCAACGGCGGAAGCGGATTTGCCCTCCACTGCTGCTGCGGTTGCTGCTGCTGCTGTTGAAGAATTCCGGAATGCGTGTCGGAGTATGCTGTGTATCGTATTTGACACCTACTACTGCAGTATATGTCGTACTGTTCTTGGAGCTCAACACATCTACTACTACCAATAGACAAAATCACGCCTACAAAGGTATGTCCTGTACGCAGACCTTGCATCAACACGAATGACTAGCTTTTACCAGTAGAATTCACTTCTGCCTAACGTATCATACCTGCTGCTGTCGTTGTAGTTGCATCAATCGCGGCCGATCTGTCCTCCAATGCTGCTGCTACGGCCGCTGCTGTTGGATGATCCGAAGCTGCTGCTGTTGTTGGATGGGCCTGTCGAGGCTGTTGCGTATCATAATCGATGCCTCTCGTACCCACCGCCGCCAGCGGTATCGTGGGGAGCGATATGTGGTAAGAGGAAGAAGAAGAGTCTTCGCCATCCTCGGCCATGTGTCATACCTGGTACAACTCTCTTTCGGTTGCTCGTTGCTTCTGTTTGCTTGAGACCAACGTGACACAAGAACGTATGTATACACAGCTTACCCGATTTGCCTACTCTCGTCGTTGTTGTACAATGCGTCGTCGTGTGTAGACTAGACTATACTTACTTGTATCATAGATCGTAGATCCGAACGTTGTCCGATTCTTTTTTTTGAACGTTTCAGGGAGTTCACAAACAAACGATGGTAAAAAAGTTCATACGACTCGTACACCGTCAAGATTCGATATCTTTGTGCTTCTGAAAGATTCAATATATCTGTGTGTCATAAAGATTCAATATCAGCTACAAGTACCTGGGTAGAATCACACCGGTATACCAACAGGTTTAGTAAGCTGGCGCGTGTCACTGCTTGTCAACCTCACCGCTGGCCACGCCCACGTATATATACCCTCCGCATCGCCACTGCTGTCTCAAGCCCCTTTGTGCCGTACACAAGCCAACGAGCGCCTGGGCCGCATCGGCGACCTCTTAATAAGCCGAATGTTAAATCTGCTGCAAAGTACCTTCTTGTTATGTACGAGTAACCCTGCCCGCTTGTTGTGGTGCTGTGCAGCTCCTGTCAGGGCGCGGGCGCGGGGGGCGTGTCACGGCGGCACGCCGAGCACGCAGAGATTCCGCCGCCCGCGATCGTCTCGCGTCTCGCTCGTCGCTCGATCGCTCGACGGCGCACGGCAGCACCGGCACAGCCGCTTACCGGTAGCACTACTTACTACTGCCCTTCCTTGTACCCGGACAGTAGTATCTGTAATTTCGGTTTTCTGCACCATTCTGTGCTCGTGCGCAGGGTTGTTTACGCATGCATGAAAAATACCTACAGCAGAAGTAGATCCCTGTCTAGCATAAACGAGAAGGTGTGACATGCGCGCGTAGCCACAGACCAAACGGAACCGGTTTGTCCTCTACAGTACAGTGTTATTAGACTACCGACCGGGTATATTACGTAGTACGTACAGACACATGTGCACCGTTTCTTTTCCGAGGTTGGTCCCTCATGTGGGTAGGACTATAACACCTGTACTTCACCCGACGAAACTGATTTGGAGTAAACTGAAAATAAGTGCAACCAACCCGATGAACAAAACCCCATGACCGGAGCATACCAACAAACAATCGTATTGCGAAACAACAATGATATGGGTCGCAGGTATACACATTCTTCTACCGTTCGTTATGTATAGACATATATTCTCGCGAAGATTTGTATGAACGGTAGCCGTTCCAGAGGTGTTGGATATCGTGTCTTGTTGTACTGAAAGTGGTCGTGGAGTCTCCGTAGATTTTGGTGACAGAAAGGCGGGTAATCACGTATCCCGCTGACAAGTAATCACTGTCGACTCTCTGTTTTGCCTACGAAGCACGGTCTCCTGCCCTAATGACTTTTTGCGTGGAAGTTCATGAAAGCTTCCGTGGAAGCTTCCATCGCTTCCATGGAAGCTTTCATGGAAGCAATGGAAGCTTACATGAAAGCTCCCATGGAAGATATGGAAGCTTCCATGGAAAAAAAAACCCGGAAGCTTCCACGGAAGCTTTTCCGAAATCGCCCATGGAAGCAGCTTCCACGAAAGCTTTCACGGAAGCTTCCATGGAAGTAGTGGGAGATGCCGCGGAAATCACTTCCACGGAAGCTTCCACGGAAGCTTTTACAAAAGCTTTCACTTCCACGAAAGCTTCCACGGAAGTGCTTCCACGAAAGCTTCCACGGATTCGAAAGCTTCCACGAAAGCACTTCCACGAATTTTTTAGGTTGTAGTTCCATGGAAGCAAGCGGCAGCTTCTATGGAAGGTCGGAAGCTCAGCGGCTTCCACGAAAAGTTGGAAGCTACATCCACGGAATTTTACGTTTCACTTCCATGGAAGCTTTCGCAGCTTCCACGGAATCTTAGCGGCTTCCACGACAGCTCCCACGGATATATTACCTGTATTGTACACTACTGTGCCTCCAGTAGAGCTTACCACTCTTTCGACATCATGGTTGACGCACACTGTGTACGAGACGAAGGGAGTTTCACCGTACATTGGTTGTTGCATTCATTGGGTTAGGGTTAGGGTTAGGGCATATATAATTTAAAGAGTATGTTAACCACATGCCGGAAGCTTTCACAGAACCTTTCGTGGCAGTAATTTTCTTTCACGGAAGCTATCGCGGAAGCTTCCATGGGATTTGTTTTTGAAAGCTTCCGTGGAATAAAACTATTATTTATTATTTCTAACTTATTATTTTTTTCCAACGAAGCTTCCGTGACAACTTCCGTGGAAGTTTCTGCGCAAGTAACTTCCGTGGAAGCTTTCACGGAAGCTTTCGTGGAAGTAACTTCCGTGGAAGCTTCCACGAAAAACTACCGTGGAAGTCACTTCCACAGGAGCTTCCACGAAAGCGTCCATGGAAGCGTCCATGGAAGCTTCCACCGAAGCTTTCATGAAAGCTTCCACGGCATGGAATCGTGGAAGCTTCCACGCTTTCATGGAAGCCTCCATTGCTTCCATGGAAGCTTCCATGGAATCTTTCATGAACTTCCACCTAAAATGAAGATAGTGCCGGTGGCCCACGAAGCACCTCTTTGCTTCGTTCACCGTCGAACCTTGCTGCAACCTGGCGTGTCCTCCACGCTACGCAAGACAAGAAGAGAAGTTGTTGCAAGTCGCGAGTCGAACCTGGGTTACCCCAAACCCTTATTTGGCGTCGACACTAAAGGCTTGTTAACTTTCGGCAACTTCGCCGTGAGTCTTTCTTGTTTTTTCGTGAAAAATGTCTCGTTAATTTTATTTTTCTTCACATCGTACGAAGAAAACACGAAATGTAAGAATATAGACACAAGTCATCGTTTGTGGACTGTGATATCGCTCTCATCATGGCGATCAACGAAGGACGCTTTTCATCACTCTCATCGTTTACAAGCGAAGGACGCTCTCCAATCGCTGTGGGCTGGTCCTGTTCCTCCTCTGGTGTGGTTTGCTCAAACCGCGTCGGAAAGCGTATCCTCGGGGGGCGAGCCTATACCTATAATCTCGCACGGTGTCTGCCGTTGTATGGGTCATTGAAACAAATGTTTTTTTCGCTGTCGACCTGTGAGTATGAGTAGACGATTTCCGTTTTGTCGAGCCTAGGTGTGTGAGCCCAGCATCGTGTGGGTACCCACCTAGAACGCTTACGCTACGTAGTTCAAGCGCTGGATCGTTGTACAACCCCCGATAAAACTAATCGTTCAAAGTTCAACCATCGATAGCGCTCGGATCGTATCCAGAGTACCTGGTACCATTGACTCGGCGGACTCGTGAAACTCCTGCTTGCTGTGAGTCGTGGGGTGTTCGTGCCTCAACAATAATGATAATAATAACCATACGGCGACTTTGGGTTAGGGAGCCCCGTCATTCTGAAAAAAAACGCCTAAAAGTGCTAACTCTAGCGTAGCACGCGTCTACACACCGGGTAGTGCGTAGCGCAACAGTACGAGAAGCGGTTGCGGTCGTGGAAGAAGTAGTCGCGGGTAAGTAAGCAGCCCCGTCACCAGCGCAAGAAGAAATGCGAGCAACACAGTTCGGGCGGACAATAATCCCTGCGTACCGCGCCCACCGTGGCACGCCTCCCACGCCCTATCATAGCAAGAGCGCGCACGCAGTACCACGAGCGGGCAGGGCTACCTGTACCTATTGACGTGTACCTTTAGCCAATCTGCAATCAGTGGGTGGGGATGGGATTGCCACACCGGACGGGACGGTATCGACCCGGGGTATCATCCCTTTCGTCCCTGGGCTATTGGAGTTGTAGATGTATGGAAGGAATTAAGGCCCGGGGATGGAACCCTAATCTCCCCAGATGCGGCGGGACCTCGACGTTGCCCGGAGGGGCAACTCTCGCAGCGCGCTGGCTCTATGAGCCCCAACCAATCAGCAATCAGTTGAAGGGGTGGGTTTCCACACCGTGCGGGGTGATATGTTGACTCGAGGGGTCACAGTTTTCGTCCCGAGTTGTTGAAGTTGCCGATGTATGAAATGATTTCTGACCCATGGATGGGGCCTTATCCCCCCCGGGTGCGGCGGGACCTCAACGTTTCCCCGAGGGGCAACTTTCAAAGTGCGCTGGCTCCACAAGCCTCAGCCAATCAGTGATCAACCAATGGGGTTGGGGTTTTCAAACCGTGCGGGGCAGTATCGACCCGAGGATCACTGTTTTACTGTTTTCGTCCCTGGACGTTTGGAGTTGCAGGTTTGTGGGGGTAATTCTGACCCGGGGATGGGAATTTATCCTCCACGGTGCGGGGGGACGTGGACGTTTTCCCGAGGTGCAACTCCCGCCGTGCGGGCTTTATAAGCTCCAGGCAATCAGCAACCAGCGGGTACGGATGGGGTTTCCACACCGTACGGAGCAGTATCGACCCGGGGAATCTTTTTACGTCCCCGCGTTGAAATTGTCGTTGTATGGAAGGCTTCTTGATCCGGGGAAGAGACTCTATCTTCCCCTGGCACCGCTGATTCCAGGCGCCACAGCCCAGCTATCAGCAATCAGCCGATGAGGTCAGGAATCCTACACCGTGCGGGGCGATGTCGACTTGGGGGTCGCCGTTCCCGTCCCTGGCTGATCGGAGTTTAGTTGTAAATATATATATATATATAGGAGTTCTTGAAATGGGGATGAGACCCTTTCCTTCCCGCTTGCGGCGGAACCTCGATCGATCCATGGCTGGAATATCCCTGTTCAGCACCAACTTTCTAGAAAGAGAGCCAGCGACGTCTGGCAGGGATTAGATAGGCCAGTCAGCGGCCAGAATCGACTTTCAAAAATGTACTTCAGCAGCAAGGCTGGCTTGGTCGCTGTGAGGATTGCCTCGCAAAACAATCGTCCACCCGGCACAGAACCGTCCGTCACTGCAGCAGCAACGCTCACCGAAGACACCCATGCCGTTGTCCCACTGGAGTCGGCCTTACTCGTAGGCAGGTGTCGGTGCCGTGGGGAGTGAAATCCATCACCAACTCGTCGCGCGACAAACGTCCAAAGTGACAAAAGTCTCAGCTACTGCCGCCAGCCAGCTCGTTCGGGTCTGTCGCCTCGGTGGGGTCACTTTGTCAACTCGACGACGAGATTCAGAAGCTCACTGCGCCTTCTGCGATCAGCCATGACCTGCCAATGGTCTTGGGAACGACCGTGCTCAGTATCGTGCGCTCGCGAGTGTTGGCATAGCTCGAGCGGTGCGGCTGCCCGATCCTCTACACCCTTGTACCAAACTTGTAGGGATTTCCCTAAAAAAGCTGAAAAACTTAGAGGCCAGTTTTTCCGGGGAAGAAATCTTCAGGTTTTTCCGAAATTTAATTCGGGAAGAACCGAAACTTTCGGTAAAAACCGAAACAATAGCTTCGTTAGGAACGACCTTGAGCCGTGGTCACAGGTATGTTCTCCCCCAGTACGTGGCTTTAATTTTTATCGTGCGGAGGGTTCACCACTCCCACTACTGTTCGTCGTGTTCATCGAAACTAAAGCTAACTCATGCGACGGAAGAAGACTCAGAAAACACCCGGTGTATGGCATAATTGCAGAGCCATTGGTGTCATGACGGAGAATACATCAGATATAACCGTACGCAAACAAACATAACAAAACATGTCACCGTGTAACAAGAAGAAAGAAAAACGGAAAGCAATCACTACATACTAAACACCAAAAAGAAGCAAAAATGCGAACTACCCCCGCCAAGCTTTGCCGACTTCATTCACGGAGCTACACACCACCAAAAACTACATGGACACAATGGCACACCTCCACAGACCATATATGGGTGGACAGCCACTATGAAACAAACAGGCTCGTCGTCTCTGGCAGGCCGAACCGAAAAAAAAACGCGGCTATCGTACGTTCCTCGTAGCCAACCTCAACAATCTGGTCCCTGTCCCGCACCCTAAGGCACTTCTGAGGATCCTACCGTAAGGATCTCTGTATCTCGCCCAAAGCCTGACCTTGAGAAACGTTACACGCTCAAATCTTTGGGGGCCCATTCACACAGACCCAAAAGCGACTAGCGCGGTCTAAGCAAAAAGGGTCTAGGACAATCTTTGTTGCGAAAATCCGAGTTTCGTCATGCCTCGTACGCTTGCCTCATGGCTCTCCTGCATTGCAGTGCGAGCACACCTCCTACACCAGCAGCGGCGCGGATTGCTTTCCGTGTGACCGATGCCGAAATCACCCACTTTCTTTCGTAAGGTGTTGCGCCTCAAGTCCCAAAGGCCCAAACGGGATAAACCCGACGGAGAATCCCATGGCCAAGGTATACACCGAAAAATGTTGCAATTCACAAATGAATGGGTTTCTAGCTATGCTGGGTACTTTGCTAGTCTAATTGAGGAGCCGCCACGGTCAGTTTTGTTTCGCCCGAAAAGCGCTACCGCTCGCTATCGTAGCACGCGCCGGGGAGAGGCTTTGTCCCACGTTGTGTCTTGCACCTGCGCCGTCACCGTCCTCGAGGGCTAACGGCCTACCTACGGGCAGCAGCTAGCATAGCTCTCGCCTCTCGGACTATAGCAGCTGCCGCTATGTCGATCTCTCTTCGTGTGGTGTGCCTTGACAAGAGCGCGGAAAAACAAACCGGAAAACGGAAAAGGGTGTTTCAAGCGACCAAGATGAAACGGGGAAATAACAGTACTGGCGAGAGAATCGCAAGGCAGCGTGGGGGGGCCTCGCTTCACTGGTAACGCGGGTGACGAGAGAAATCCATTGGCAAAAGCGCAAAGAGGAAACGTACGTTTACGAACCGTCGCTGCAGGGGTATTCGTTTGAGAATGCCCTTGTTTTTCGCCAGGAAACTGATTCACGTTGTTGTTTTTAAACCCCGTTGGTAGTTTCAGAAACTTGAATCGGCAACATGGCCCGTACAGCACTCACAGTATGACAGCAAAAGGTGACTCTTACGAAACTTCCACCCACAACACAGAGTGCCGGGCGCACTCGACCTACAGTAGCAGTCGTTGTTCGTTGCTTAGCTCTGCGTGGTGCAAAAACCATCGTTCGGCCGTGGCTACGGTTTGGGGATCATGTTTGAGGCCTTGTATAGCAGTGCCTCGGGGTCACTCACGCGAGTGACCTCCCTATCCCTTTGCGGTCTCAAGCTTTCGTGCTGTTTTTTTGTTCTGTTTGCGATCCAAAATCACCACGGAATGGTTAGCTGCGTCGCGCCCAAAAAATCGACTAAAGTCATTTTTGATTGAGGTACAAAGTCACTCGGGTGCGGGTGGTGAAAACACTGTACCAGGTAGTGGAGAAGGGCATACCCTCATACCGTAGCCTTGCTCTATTTACCTGCCGTACATGACAGTGTATAGCACACTCCCCTGGTACGAACTATAGAGTAGAAACCAGCGAGGCAGACACCACAAAATTTGCGGGTTTCGGGATATCGCGTACGATCCTTCCACAGGCGCGTCGCTGGGCGTTAACATTCTACCCAGGGGAAAACTTAAAAACAAGTCTCAGCGGAGACGAGGACGCGCCAACTGTGGCCGTAGCCACCCACACCTTTTATACAGGGGGCTAGACAAAAACCTAGAATAAAAAAATAAAACAAATGTGAAAAAAGCTGAGAAAAAAAAAACGTCACTTTCTCGATTCACACAGAAATCACAACGATCCGATTTGATTTTCCTTTTCGACGTTTTCTAGGAGCATGGCTCCGTTTTATCTTTTGTTTTTGTGTACTCGCCTGCTCTTATAGTCGTGGCCGAGGAAACCAACTAGAATACTCGCCCGAGGGGCTGCCATCTTGCGTGTCATGCGCTACCTGGTACTATTATATCAGGGCAAAACCCCATTGCTGGTATTTGTTTGCCTGCAATCTTTGTCGCAGGCAATTCTCGTTTTTCTCCAGGGCTTTTCACGGCTCACGACCGGACCCGCCGATCACGTCAAGCGGTTATCAAATCTTGCCAGTCGAGTGGGGTCGGGTCAGGAGCTGTTGGAAATCTCGCGGGACGGGACGGATCGGGTCGGGTCAAGAGTTTTTTCAAATCTCGCGGGTTGGGACGGGTTTTACCCTGACTCGACCGCATCCGCGAAAAACCCTGTTTTTTATTTCACCTTCCAACGGAGAGCCTGACGGTGCCGAAACCCGTCGCCTCGTCCACCCTCATCGCCTGAAGCACCCCTGACATCGTTTTCTCCCCGGCATGGCATGCCGATCCCGCAGACGCGGCAACGGTTTCGGATAACTGAGGAAGCACGTTTCAGAAACAGCAAAAATATACTCCCAGCGTTTGGCACAGGAGTTCGTCAAAAATCAATCATGTTTCGTTTTGTCCTCGCACGATTTTCGGATCCTTCTGTTGCTTAACGCCTTTATAACGGGAAACACGATTTTGGCGACAACCGACATGAAATTAGTATAGGAAGTTTTTTTGGGCTCTAAGGGGGTATCCAGCGCCCCTGACATCGTTGCCTCGCCGGCATGGCACGCAGATGCCGCAGCGGTTCCGGGACAACCGCGGAAACACGTTTCAGAAACAGGAAAATAAACGTTTCGGAGTTGGGAACGTCATTTCTTCGGTGAAAGTGCACGCTTCGTCATTTTTTGAGGGGCGGGGAAATCGACTCCGTCCGCTTAAAGGCCGTGCACGAGAGTACTACCTGAGGCACGTCGTACATAAAAATCAAGTACCTGGAACTAAGTTTGTTGGAAAATCCAGTACTTTTCACGGGTCAGGACCCGACCCGCCGATCATGCCAGGTGGTTCTCAAAACCTCGCGGGTCGAGTGGGGCCGGGTCAGGAGTGTTCGAAATCTCACGAGATGGGTCGGGTCGGGCCAGAAAGCTTTCAAATTTCGTCGGTCGGGACGGGTTACGCTGACTCGACCTGACCCGTGACAAGCTCTGGGAAAATCTAACCTATCCCTAACCTCGAAATCTCACGGGATGGGTCGGGTCGGGCCAGAAAGCTTTCAAATCTCGTCGGTCGGGACGGGTTACGCTGACTCGACCTGACCCGTGACAAGCTCTGGGAACATCTAACCTATCCCTAACCTCTTGAACTTTCTTTGGTAAATATGTGTGTCTCCGAAGCGAGGGTGCAGTTTTAAAGGGGTTACGTGCTAGCGTGGAGTGGAACCAGAACAAAACAGCCGTCCCTTACCCTTTCAAGCAGCTCCCGCGCGTCGAGTTCCGGAATACCGACGCTTAGGGTGTTGGGGAGGCGTTCGGATGGGTCACGGGGACCGTGGACCCGCATCTCCCTGCCCAAGTCCGTTGCTTCAAGGCGCTCCAAAAGATACGCGCGCATGTCCGTGAGGTGCTTGGTCAGTCGCTCGAATTCGAGGTCGACAATCTATCGTGGTCGTGAAAGAATAAAGGTGGCGCCAGTGGAATAGGGAGAGAGTCGTCATGGCAGATTGCACGAGGCTTCTGCAAACTAAGAACAAACGGCTGAGTGGCTACACAAAAAAACAAGCACATCAGCAAAACAAGAACGAACCAAGACAAACAGAAAAGCGGCTACACAAACATAAAACAAACGCGTCAGCAAAAAAAACACAGAATGAGTGACACCGGTAAAAGCCTGAGTAGGCCGCCTATCGAAGACAACAAAAATAGTAGACGAAACGAGCAGCGTTCTGCGCTGAAAGGGTGAGGCAACGCGAGGTGCAATCTCGAAGAGGCGTGCACCGTCGAGTGCACGCCATTGTCGCCCCGCTCCCTTTGAACCTGTCGCAATCGCGTCTGCACTACCAGCTACACCGTTTGCGGGAATATGCCGACACGTAGTATTAACGAATGGTCGCTAAACACGCCCCATAACCTTTTCAGCACTGCATGCCGATATGGGGACAACAACACTTGAAAGTAGACTATTGCAGTAGGAGAAAAAAAAGGGGTCGGCAAAGGGCTAGAGGGCACCGCTCAGGGCATACATGTCCGACTTAGCGATGAAGTTAACTTTAATGGCATCGTTTTTTTTATCACGAGCGTCATCAGCGTCTCCCACCTCCGCCGCCTTCCCCATCCCGGCAATAAGCAGCACATTTTCAGTTCCCGCTCTCCTCCCCGACTCCTGACCACCACCGCGTATCATCGGCGGCAGCGTTAGTCCTTTCCTTACGAAGAGAGCAGCCACACCCTTTGGCGCTCCGAACTTGTGCCCCACCAAGGTAAGCATGTCCACGCCAAGGTCCGATACCTTTATTGTGCATTGGACAAAAAGAGGTACACATACGCAAGATGCTAAAGGGATCATCCGAGTCCACATCAATGGAAGCACGGCAACGTCCAGGTCTGATGCCATTTTCGTGCATTGGACGAAAGGGGGTACATAGCCGCAAGATGCGCACGATTTTTGCGTATTGGATGAAAGGGGGTATAAAGCCGCAAGATGCACCGTTTTCGTGCGTGGGACGAACGGGGGTGCGTAGCCGCAAGATGCGCAAGGGGGGAGCAGAGTTGCGAAAGCTGAGCGAAAGAAGCGCGTGGCGGTAAGCAAGTCAACCCCCAGGTACGCAATCCACACCACCAGCCGTGGGATACACCGAGAGGTCGTGTACGTCTTGCATAAATTGGGTGGGGTGCAACAAAAGGTCGTCCACGTCGTTCGTAACTAGAGCGAGATACAACGAGAGATCGTGTGTGTCGTCCGTAAGAAGGACTTCGACAAACAAGAGGTTGGTACAACTGTAGCATGTGCGCTCAGTACGGCATACGCGATGTCGGCGTCTTCCGATGGTCTAGTGGGTTAACATCGTCCCTGGTAACTACTAAGGTCGATTTCAATGTTCGCGTTCCCTCGTGTGAATTTTCGCACTCCCAGGGACTTTTTCATGTGCAAAAAATGGATCGAGGAAAGCGCGAACGCGTGGCATTCGATGAAATTCGACGAGCGTTGGGAAATGCTGAATCCTGTGCGCGATAAACACGAAGGCCCGTACCGGGGGAGAGAAGGGACGAGACCTATGACCACGGCTTGTCCAGAAGCTGGAAAACAAAAACGAGAAAATAAAATAAAGTGAAAGAAGGCCAGACACACTGCATCCTCAACGGAGCGCCACAAAAAAAAACGGCGTAGAACGAAAGGGTGCCGTACATCGTGCACACAATAGGAAATCGACAACAAGAGGTTGGTACATATGTGCGCTATTATAGGCATTGTTGGTTACACAGCCCGAAGGCAAAACCGCTTAAGTCACATACCAATCTCCGTAGAACTCATGCATGTACACCTCCTAGACCTGGACGAGAGTAGCCATGAAAACCCTGCAGACATGACAGGCGGGACACGCTGCTCCCTGAACGTATCATCGCCAAAACAGACGACACCAAAAAGACGAAGGCATACCTTAACCGAGACCTTGCCAATGCTCTGAGCGGCATCCGTGTGGCACAGGATCCCTCGACGCAGACACATCTCCGCAATACATCTGATGGGCTGAAGCGACCCCACCTAACCGATCGCAAGGCAGCACACACAATACAGGGCACCCAACACGAAACAAGGTTATAAGAAAGGTAGACTGACACTTGCCGGAAGGAATACACAGTACAACAAAATCTGGGAGCCGCTACGCTAAAGTTAATGTAGAAGGCATTCTTCCCCAAACACGAAACCCAGTCCGGGTTAGAACGCAAGAAATCCTGGAGCCGTTATACTGCAGTCGATGTAGACGCACCCTGTACCAAATAAGAAACCCAGCCTGGGTCAGTTTTCACGTTTCTTCTGACGATCATCACACGGTAGGGGTGCAGAAGGTTCTAAGAATTTTCTGAGCTCCTAACACGAGGAGCTCAATATCCTACCCGACCTAAACATGCCTTCGAAGACGTTCGTTCGCTCAACCCGACCAACATTCATATACCCTAGTCCTACTAGAACAAGCAAGCACGCTCGTAAAATTATCAGAATAAACCGGTAGTTCCTCCCTCGAGGAGGTCAACAATATCATTAACATGAACATTAACATTAACATCCACAGTAACATCAACATCAACATTAACATGAACGTTAACAGTAACAGTAACATTAACGTTAACATTAACGTTAACATCAACATCAACATCAACATCAACGTTAACATTAACATCTTAACATCAACATTAACATCAGCATTAACATTAACGTTAACATTAACATTAACATTAACATTAACATTAACATCAACATCAACATCAACATCAACGTTAACATTAACATCTTAACATCAACATTAACATCAGCATTAACATTAACATTAACACTATTTAATATCAATAATATTATCATTAACATTAACATAACATTAACATAACATTAACATTAACATTAACATTAACATTAACATTAACATTACCACAAACCTTTGGCCTCCCAAAAAAGTCACATCTTCAGGAGATCCCACACTAAATCCAAAGTGAAATACGTCTAGACGGCCGTCAGTCACAACTGTAGGAGATCCCACACCAAATCTGGTAGAATACGTCTAGACGGCCGTCAATCACAACTCTAGGAGATCCCACACTAAAACCTAGTGAAATACGTCTAGACGGCTGTCAGCCACAGCTTTAGGAGATACAAGCTTCCCCTGCGGACGTTGGGTGACGCAACAACGGCTGACGATTTTCATCTATTATTTAGTTGAAAGAGCGTAGAATAATGTAGTGCTTGGGGTGTCACAGGCCTGAAAAAAAATCATCACCTTGAAGATGATTTGGTTTTATCGGTATCGGCGGTGGGGAATATGGGGACAGCGGCATCGTGTGTGTGCGAAAATCAGACAATATTGAAACGTGTTTGGCCCACCAGTCCAAAGCAGTACAGTAGTAGTCCACAGAGTCAACAAACAACGAAAAAAAAACAAAAAAAAGCTCGGTCGAAATCACGAAACAATTTTGCTGAACACAACAACAGCAGCGTTTACTTTGTAGAACAAGCAGGGCAACACAACAGCAGCAGTGCAGTTGCAGTACAGCTGCAAAAGCAGCAGCAGCGGCGGCGGCGGCGGCGGCGGCGGCGGCAGCGGTGGCGCGACGTTGGAGGCAGCAGCAGTGGTGTCCATCGCGTATGTGTGCGACAAAAAAAATGTCAAAACATTTCAGTCTATTATGGCAAAGAACTCCACAGCAGTGAGTGAAGGTATTGCATAAAATTGAAGGTAATGAAGATGTGTGTATCCATACTGCAGCCCATATGATGGGGACGAAGTAACGCGAGAACAAGCAAAAAAAAACTGTCGGTACATGTGGTATCTCATCCATGCAGCCTATACTTCTGTAGGAGGGTAACTATTTACATAAACTTTTCCGGGGCCCGTGTGTAGCGACCAAACAACGACGATTGCGATGTTGTCAGGCGCCTGTTCGTCAGTAGCGTGAGAGGGCGCAGCAGCAGTACGAGTAGGATCATACCGCGCCCGTCCCGTACGGAGTCTTCGCATTCGTTGTTATCGTTCGGACACCAATTCTATCATCATCATCGCTAACCACCAGTGGCCGATGTCGAAAATCGTCAGTATTTGTCCTCGAAATGTTTCCCTCTAAAGTCTCAAAAGGGGTTAATACCTGTTGTTAACCTATTGGTATACCTGGTATATGGTATATTACACATGTAGTCTACAATAGGGGCCTGCAAGTATTTACTTAATTATTTATTTACTACCTGGTATTTAATTTGTTTAGGGTTCGCGGAGACGATATCGCTTTGCCGTTTCTTTACCTCGTTGTTAGAGTGCATGATGGTAACCAGCGCCGTCTCGGGCCGAAACGCCTCCAGCACGTCGGCACTGGAAACCCGTCCCTGTTCATCAACCCCGACGTAGGTTACATCCAGCTTCCCCTCCGCCGTCAAGTTATCGAGGCATTTCGTGATAGCTGGGTGCTCGATGGCAGAAGATATCACGTGCGGCTTTGACGCGCCGGAACCTCGGCCGTCGGGAATAGGCTTTGCCGCGGCGTGGAGCGCCAGCTAAAATCGGCATGTGCAACGGGTAGCGATACGATGCGGGTCCGGTTTGGACCAGGGATAGGGCGGCGAAAGCTGGGTTCAGATCTACGTGGCGTTAGATGACGAGCAAACAAGCATTGCTCGAGGAAGATCGACAGGCGCAGCGGGCAGCTATACGATATGGGTCAGGTTTTGGGCAGGGCCAAAATTGGCATGCGCAACGGGTGGCGATACGAAACGAAAGCACAGCAACGCTGTACACTACTAGAACCGAATCACGCCGCGTCGAAAATACAGCAACACGGCACACGACACAAAACGAGTAACCGAAGTACCGCACGCAGCTTACAAATATGAGTTTTCTACGAAATCCTCGAGTTCACAGCTGAGAGGTGTATTTCAATTATTGATCGAAACCGAAGTGCATTCACGCCCCTCTCACTGACCTAATGGGAGCACCGAAACACGCACAATACAATACAAAAACTGAAGCACAACACACCCTCCTCATCGGAACAATTCACACAACGAAAACCGAAGCAATATCACGCCTCCCCTTACCGCAGCTATACTCCGCGAAAGCAACAACACTAACCATATAAACCGCTCCAACCCCACACCTCAAGTGTACCTTTACTTGTATTGATAAAATCCGAGGATCACCACGCCTTTGCATAACGACAACGCACATTACAAAAACCGAAGCAAACATCACGCCTCCTTACCGCAGCCATAATGGCGTGGTTGTCCGCCTCCGACCCGGTAGCAACAAAAACCACCTCCTCAGGAGTGCAGCCGAGCAATGACGCAACTCTTTCCCGAGCCTTGACTACGGCCGCCTTGCAAGCCCTGCCCAGCGCGTGCGCGCTCGACGGGTTGCCAAAACACTCTCCAATGAAGGGAAACATCTCGCGCGATACCTTTTGTTTTAGCGTGCGCGGCAGCGGCGGCAACAATGCACGGATTGATTCGAAGAGAATGGTCCGCGAGGGCATAGCGGCGGCAGGGGCGGTAAGGCCGGTCGCGCCGAAATAACCCCAGCCCACGAAACTTTTGAGCGAGCGTTGTATTTTCCATCGTTAGATATCGCTTTACAGCTCTATTGCCTAAACCCTTTGCCCACTGAAAATACCATCCTACGCAGATTTCAAGCAGTGATATCTCAAAAACGTGGGGGCAGGTCATAAGGGGGTTACTGGAGCTGTGATATATAACGTCACCAACCAGTTATTATTCGGACTGATAGCTATTTACTACGAGTCGTTTCCCGTAAATGTCGACTATCCGACTTATTGGGTTTCCATACTCGTAGGAAGGGTTGAGTGCGTTATTCTTTTTTTGGCCGGGCCACCCCTTCGGCAGGGGGGGGGGAGGGGGGTGTACTCAGTTTGTGCATGGCCGTAGACGTATGCCCATAAACCCTCGCATCCCTACCATGCCGGGGCGGAGCACGTCGGGTTTCTACCAACCAGGCAGACAATGCTTGCACCAAGGGCGAAGCGCCGTGGCGTGTTCGGCGAGTCGCATGAAGGGCGAAGTGCATCCTTCCAAGAACCGCTCGTAAGACGGACTTCGGCACCAGCCGGGGGGGGGGGGGGCTGATTCGCTCGCCTGACTTTCGTCGGCAAGTCGGCTGACCATCAACTGGCATCGCCAGCCGACTTACCAACCAAAGTCACTTAGTTGGCTAGCGGCACCTAACGATTAGGTTTTACTCGTCAAATCCTGCCGACTCACAGCGCTATGGGACACCCCTTTCAGTACCGCGAACAACACAGCACACTAAGTCCAAGTAGTTTGTCCCAAAAAGTGCGGGCGAAGCTCCAAAGGGGATATGGTTTGGTGATGGGTCGTTCTTGCGGCCGGTGCACGCCACAGTTTATACCCCACTGGCTTTCTCACGAAAACAAGGGCGGAACCTCGAACCGATTCGGTACTATTTGATCGTTTTGCGAGGTGGGGGCAGCTCTAAGAGCGCCGATAGAGCCCTACAGCATACCAATCCGTCCGGGAAAAGGAACGGCCATTTTACACGCATGTTATAATAATACACGAAACGATCCTTTACATTCTCCGAGCGGAGTGGTACATGCCATGAGCTCCGAGCCACTCGCGCGAGTAGCCTGAGTAATCCAGTAACACTATTCTATAATTCCAAGCAGCATACGTCCCCAATTCGTTTTCCCGTCGGGACGCGCGCTACGATATGAGTTACAGCACTTTTAGGCGTTTTCGTTTCTGAATGATGCGCCTCCTTAACCCCTCTAGAGCGCCCAAAACCCTACCTATACTATTTCCAGGTAATATGTCCCCAAAAAACGGGTTTCCATTTGCAAAAGGGGTTAAACAAAAATTCCTCTGGATGTTCTTGTAGGGGCATGGCTATGTTCATCGGGTTCCACATTCATTTTTTTTAACCTAAAACCCGGTAGCGGGTAAAGTACAGAACTCCTCAAGCAACCACCCTCAGAGGGAAAGACGCGTGCTACCATAGAGGTGCTGCACCACTTTTTCCCTGAGGTTTCCTCGGTTTGGGAGGTTAATACCTCTCTGAAAAAACTGAATTTGGAGAAAACTAAAGCTGCTACCGGATGAAAAATCCCATGGCCTAGGCATACAACGAAAGTCATGCAAAAAAATGGCCTATTATTTATTTATATTCCGACGATAGTATTAGCAGGTTAAGGAGCTCCGTCATTCAGAAACATTTTCGCCATAACAAGGTATACCTCTATCGTAGAACGCGTCGAAAATTGTGCACCTCTGTCGCAGCATGTGTCGCGGCTATAAGCTTGGTACCCCCCGACTCGCTTTCCCATAGCGGTTGCCCTGGCCTACTTTTTAGTAGCGTCTTCAGCGTCCGCCGAGCCTATAGCACCACAACGGTGGAGCCTTGCGGCTGGCCACGTAACACCAGTCGACGGCCATCTCAGGTCAACTGAGGCTTCTTCTTGTGTTCTTACCTAACGACCGGTGCCCGGGACAACGGGAAAAATACGAAAGCTACCGTCGGGGGCGCATCTAAGCTACAGTTGGGGGCGCATCTCATTTTTCTGAGGTTTGAGATTCACTTGAGGAGCTCTGCATCAATCCGACAATGAATCTAAGCTCGACATGAACAATGCTTGAAAAATGTGCGAAACTCCCGAGATCGTAGGGGAGGGGGCGACAAAATAAACATCCGCGAGTCAACGAATGGATGCTTAAATCTTTTTATCTAGCCACATGGCGATACGATTACAAAACGAGTCTTAGGTTTATTGATAGCAGCACCGCATGCCCTCCATTCCATTTTGAGCATTGTTTAGTTTTCGTTTTTCATACACACGGAGCAACTGATATATGTTTATTAGTATTATTTTTGCCCTCCCACAATATAGCGTAGATGCCGTTCCGATGTAAATCGAATATCCTTCCATGAAGCAGTAGTATCTACGAAGTATAATATATTGTCGGAGTGGCACTGTAGTTTCAACCAACACCCGACTTTTGAGGACAAATCGTACTACGTGGCCCAGGTGACACAACGAAAAATGTAAATATGCATCGAATCAAAGCACATCGGGCGTGCCGCTCGTCACTTGAAGAGGCCCGCCAGAACGTTCTTTTTGTGTCTCAACAAAATGTAATCCTTACCGCAGCACTGCTCGATGGCGGTTTTCTTCTTGTATCCTTGCATACACAACCGGTGCCCGAGACAACAAAGGCAACTGAAAATAAAACACCCACCCACCTCAGGAAATATCGGCGATGTCGCGTTGTAGTCCTGCCACGCAAAAACAGGAGAAGGAGGAGGAGGAGGAGGAGGAGGAGGAGGAGGAGGAGGAGGAGGAGGAGGAGGAGGACGAGCAGTCCAGCGCACAAAACAAAGGAGAATATTATTAGAGGTCGGGAACCGAACCAAGAGTAATCTGGCTTTTTTTGTTGCGAGAGAGATTTTTCGGAGGCGTTTTGTTTCATAACTCGTGGGAATGTCGGGACAAACATGGGGGGCGCGAAAGACGAGGGTCATCTACGTATATTAAAGGTTTTCAGCTCGGCTTCGGGTTTGGGGGTTTTCCAACAGTGGGAGGGGTGTCCCCGGTTTTCAGGGATTCGGGGTTCCTACAAAAGCGAAGATAGCTGCAGTAACGCATTCAATGTGAAAAAACAGTTGTTAGGAGAAGAAAAAAAAAACATCTTCAGCTTGTTGCATGATGCCCATGAAGGGGGGGGGGGTGTATATGACTCGGCCCATCTTGAGACGAAAACCGTCAAAAGCCTTTGCGATGTTCTAAAAAACAAGACACCACCCAGATAAAGTACTAAATACATTTCGTTTTTTTTAGGTGGTACGCATGTTTGTATAAGATTTTCTGAAACCCGTGGCGAAACTTCGCGCGGGTCTGAGCCTTCACCAAAGGGTTGGGGAGCGATACAGTCGGGGTCCCCCAATAGTGTGCTCTGAGTAAGGCGGTATCCCGATATAAGGCGGTCAAAATCGCTTGGCGCGTCTGTTACATTGCACTTTTAACCTGGAATGACTAAGGAGGCTTCCTCTCTAGGGCGGCCATAATGCTCTCGCACACCGCCGCCGCACTGTGGGACCCTTGCTGTAGGAACAGGGCTAGGGTTAGGGTTGAGTGTTGGGTTGGGTCGACGCCCCCTCGTGATTCGTTGGAAAAAAAGACAAGAAAAAAAACACGAAAAAAACATTCTAAACGCCCTAATAAAGCAAAATATATTTGGTACTTTTATCCAACATCAAAGCACACGAGAAGCCTACGAACCCCAAGAAAGCGAAACATATTGGGTACTTCATGTCATACGATTTTGTGCGTTGAGACCGGCAAAGGCGCCTCAAAATAGTTGATTCGACTCCAAACCTAACCCACAACCCTAACCCCGCCCGTTGGGGACTTTATCGTAATGGAGCTGTAACGAAGAATTAGGATTTTGTGTGCACTATTAACCACTGGGCCGGAGAAGCTGGGCCACGGCGAACACACTAGTGATGAACTGTGGAGTACATGAGGAAGGTTGTCGTAGGGGCGACCTTGTGCTTGGGGGGGTAACGGGTACGAATACAGATCAATGAAAAAACAAGAAATTTCCGGAGGTTTCCATGTAGGATAAAGGGATGTTTGGTACGGGGTAATAACAGAGAAAAAATGAAAGTTCCAGATATTTATTCGTATTTTTGGGGGCAGATGACTTGCAAATAGTGGGGAAGAAAAAGTGCATAACCCGAAAAAAGGTTGAGGGGTTGTCCACAGGAAGACCAGCCTTGTCCGAAAAATTGGAGGCAGCGGTGCAACGTACAAAAAAGTACGCTTCTTCCCCAGATAGTCAAGCGATCGTTGTGCTCTGGACACAAACTTCAGGGAAGGCTTGAACGGGGGGCACCGAGCAAAATGCTGGAACAAGAGAAGCATTAAGAGAAGTAATGCCTCATACGCATAAGCAACTCCAGACTGGCGCGCACATGGCACGCAAACGTTGCCCGTGACCATGCCATTTAATTCCCTACCCCTAACCCTAACACCTATAACCCTAACCCAAGCCAACCCTAACCCATGACATTTAATGGTATATTGGCATTTTTCCTTTCAGAGCCCACGGAGAAAAAAAAACGCCCTTTTACTATTGCAAAAAATGTTCCTCACAATATTCTTACGTAGTTTTTGGTACCCTAAAATCGGGGGTTTCTTTCTAAAGGGGCCAAGCTGCGAACAGGAAATGGGGCATAGTCATATATGATGGAGGTATTTAAGGTATACCTCTTTTTGGCAGAAACTATTTCTCAATGACAGGGAGCTTCTTAGACCAACATCATCAGAAAGGAGACGTCATTCTTGTTTCGCAATATTATTTTTTTTCAAAAATGTTCTAAACAATCGTCAGCTGGCTGTGAGTTAGACAAATTTAAGGGTTCATGCTCATTTTTGCAAGATGCGTGATACACCGGCGCCGCTCGTTTTTACAGATGTAGGATCCTTTGGATGTAAATATACCTACATATCATACTCCTTAGGCTGATCTGACACTTTCTTTCATTTGCGGACTCTTCCGCCTCTGGCCGCCTTTCGGCGCGGTTTCTTCGCTGAGGCGTGCCCCCGCCTCGCCTGCAATGGCCGGCGTCGTGGATCCGCCCGCTCAGCACCGTAGCGCCTGCGCAAGGCCTTGATGTCGAGATCTACGACGAGATCTCCGAAAAAGCTTGCCCTGTGAGCGTTTTGGCGCATTTGCTACCGACAGGGTCTATTTATTCGCCATTTTTCTCCGGTACGTTTTCTCTCACGTCCGACCCACGGGGGGGGTCGGCTACCCGGCCGGCGTCGCCACGGTGGACGCCTGCACGGGAGGTTGCGTGGTCGGTTCTGAGAGAAAATTCAAACGCCCCGAAGAACACATACCACCCAGGCTTCGTCGAAACTGCAATTTATCAAAATTTCTGCGGAGAGGGGAGAGAGATCAGAGAGGTACGTGTTCTACAGCAGCACGTGTGATATGTGCAGCAGTAGCAGCTGTGATGGAGCTACGCATGTACTGTCAACGTTGCTACGTACGGTATGTCCTGCGTACAGCAGTATCTACACCAGCAGCTCGGAGAGAGCTAGGTATACCAGTATGTACAGAGCTCGAGCGCGAGAACTGCTGTACGAAGAAAATCAGAGCGCGCATTTTTTTGGACGGCAAGTAGGAACTGTTGGATATTACCCCAGCGGTTCTTACCTTCCCGTACAGGGAGCAAAGCAACACCAAAACGGGTAAAAGTTCAATCCCAGTCGGCGAGGTGTCGAACTAGCTCAAACGGCGTGCCCATCCCACACCGCCCAGACCAACGGACCTCCCTGATAGATAGAGGACGGAGAGCGTGGCCGTGCTCGAATCGGAGGCATGTCGGCAGAGGGAGGACGAACGGGGTGTACGAGGCTGTTGAGTGTCGAGAGCACCGTGTTTTTTTTTGCTTTTTTCGTTCTCGCACGTATCATGTATGTTGAATGCGGTGGAAATCGAGGGCCTAATCGAGGTAGCATATCTATGTTGATCGATTTGCTGTTGAGAAGTATTATTAGGAATCGGGAACCGATATAAGAATAATATGTTGATTGTTGTTCTTGAGAGAATTCGGCGTTATGGTTCATATTCTTCGGCGGAATACGAAGTACGTAGCTCACTTTGACAGCAGCAGCTGGCATTGTTTGGTTGATCGCGCTTTTGGGGATACCAAGTGGATATCGCAAGGGGCGGTGCTGGCAGACTGGTAGAACACGCGAACAGACAGAGCTGTTGTTTACAACTGGACAGCGGTCGCTCGCTGGACCAGATAATCTGTGATCTCATAATGCTCGAATTCATCGCTAGTCGGCGAATCGGGGAATTAGCGAGAGCAAGAAGCAACATCGAAGGCGAAGCGCTTCATACGAGGCACAGGACGCGAGCGCGGAAGCGTCGACAACGGGCCTCGCCTCGACCGGTATGTAATTACGTGCAGATACGGGTTGTTATTTGTGTCAATCCCCGATACAGGTGGGCCGAGAGCGTGTGTGTGCGTTTTTTTTTGTGATGTTTGCTTTGTGACTTTTTTGGTGATTTTTTTTTAATATTGTAAATATTTCGTAAGGATCTCGTGTAATTATGTGCGATTTTCCATATCTTTGTTGCTATTTCGAGTAATTGCTCGAGATTTCGAGTGATGAGTTCGTGACTTCGTGTAATTTTAGTCATTGCGAGTGATTTTTTTTCTTGTTGATATTGTAAGGACTTCGTGTAGTAGTTTTGTGTGGGTTGGTGTATTTTTTTTGGTGAAATTTCACGAGATTTCGAATGATTTGAGGTAATATTTTATGATTTGGTGTGACTTGGGGTGATTTTGTTTGTTGTGTGTAATTTTGTGTGATTTTTTTCATATCGTGAGGATATTCGTGTAGTGTTGTGTACGTTTAATTATTTTTTGTTGCGATTGATCAAGATTTATCGAAATTGCTTCCAAAATTTCGAGTGATACCCCGCGATTTTGTGTTATTTGTTTTGTTGTTTGATTTCGTGTTACTTGCTTTGATATTGTGAGGATTACATGTGTACTGTTGTGTGATTTTATGTATTTTGCCTGATATTTTGAGTGATTTATCGATATTCCAAGTGATATCTTGCGACTTTGCGTGATTTGTAATTGTTCGGTGTTATTTCGTGTGATTTTTTTGGGTATAATGAGGATTTCGCGTAGTGTTGTGTCATTTTTGTTGCGATTTATCAATATTCTGGTGTTGCTGTTGTTGCTGTGTAAGGGCGGTCTTTGGAAACAAATGCTGTAAGGGTTGCATCTCTCCCTTCCCTGCGCTACACCAAGTACCAATATTTTCCTTCTCGGACAATGCCTTGGCTGAAGCGAGAATAATTTCATGCAAAAAATTTGCAAAAAATTTGCCCATGTTTTCAGTTCTGGACCAAAACCCAGTTTATACTGCTGGCGGCGTAATAACATAATTAACACGCCTGTGCAACCCTCCACGCTGTCATGCAGCTGTTGTTGTTGTTGTTGTTGTTGTTGTTGTTGTTGTTGTTGTTGTTGTTGTTGTTGTTGTTGTTGTTGTTGTTGTTGTTGTTGTTGTTGTTGTTGTTGTCGTTGTGCTTTTTCAGTGATGCCGTTCCCTGCTTTCACTTTCGGCTCTTACTTGCCATCCGCATTCATGTCGTGTTTCCATGTTTCTTTTGTATGTCTCTATTTCTGCATTTTCCTCCAACCTTCCACCTTGTTCATTTACATGGTGTCAAAACTGTTGGTGCTGAACGAGGTATAGCAGGTATCAGCTACCGGCTTCTGCTTTCAATTGTGTCCCTTCCCTGCGCCGGGAACGTTGCTATTTGCTCATTTTCCGTTTTCTCCTCGCCTCACTGTTGATCGAAATAAATACCTTAATATCACATACGTATCTCTTGGCATCGTGTCTTACCCCCATCCTCCCTTTTGTGCTTACGCACAAGCCTGCGACCGGCCGCCCCGTGCACATATATATATATATACATTCCCACGGATGTTGCCAGGGTGAACGAAAATCAACAACACAATGTTATCAACGATGCTAATGGCATATATAGCAACTATACGTTTGATTGTATACCTAGGGATTGGGTTTGGACGCGTGCTACTGTACGACGATGGAGGTGGGGCACTTTTTGGCTAAAATAATTTCCGAACTACGTGGCTTCTTAACCTAAACTCAAAATCGTCCCCACATAATTCCATTTTTCTTTTGGTCATTCATTATCTTTCCTTTTCTGTACACGTACAAGTAGCCCATCTGGGTCTGTTCGTCGGGTTGGCGCTTCCCACTTTTCTCGAAAAGAGCCAGTTTGGGCTCCTCAAGTGAGGAACCTTTTTGCAGAAGTGGTCTGCACCTGTACCGTAGCAGGCGTTTTTTTTTCCATTGGGCTGCACTTTCAGTGTTACTCAAAACATCAGTTTTTGCCTCAAAAGGCATAGAGCTCCTCAAGCCACCACCTTCAGAAGCGAAAAAAAAGAGCCAATTTGGGTGGGGGTATGGAGCTTCTCAAGTGAGGAACCTTGCAGGCAGGGCAGAAGTGGTGCATCTGTACCGTAGCAGGCGTTTTTTTTCTTCCATAGGGCTGCACTTTCAGTTCTACTCAAAACGTCAGTTTTAATTTCGGAAGCTCCCCAAGCCACCACCCTCAGAAGCCAAAAAAAAAAGAGCCAGCGCACCTCGACCAAAGCACGTGTACGAACCACGATAAAAAGGTCAACTGGACTACCCAATAATATAAAAAACTTGACTGAAAACGGGCGACCGGTCTAGTACGCAGCTTGCAAAGATGAGTATCGACCCTAAAATTCGTCGAACTCACAGCTGAAGTTGTTACAACAAATTTATAAAATTAAGATACCCGACACCCGCTGACTCTCAATATGCGATCGTCCAAAGGTCGAGCGCGGTTTCTAGCTACCGTCCGTCTTGTACGGCACGTGTAAACGAAGGTATCATATCGCAACGAAAATCGATCGTGGAGCGAAAAATACGTCAAAGCAGCCAATCGATGCGCGACCCCTACAGCCTGTTGCCAAGCAGAGGGGAATGTACCATACGACGTATAATATTCTCGAAGAGCTTTAGGATCAAGTGTGCACCGCCCGACGCCTGATGCAGAACGCCATATCTCACTCGTCGGTCTTCATTCGATCAATACAGGTGTGTGAGTGTGTCTTTGCATTACATCAAGAGCAGGAGAGAGATCACTTCGGAGCAGTAGCGATCGACGTCCACCGCATGTTCCATCATGACTCGACAGCTCTGACAACCCGAGCATCAGGCCTGGGCTGGACCTCCGCAGGCCTGCCGCATATACAGGGAGTACACAAAAACTTGCGTACAAACCCGGTAGACCCAAGTAGCTCACTCCAAGAGCTAAACAACACTACAACCAAGGGCGTCCGGAAAAAAAAAACCTGGACCCTCACCCTACCCACCGCCCCCCCTACCCCCCCCCAAAAAAAGTCCCTATTTTCATTTTTTTTTCCCCTCAAACTAGACATGTATTTCCCAGGCTTGTAGAGTCTTAGGTCGTCATTTGATCAGCAAGATGTTGTGGAAACAGTGCGCACGAGCCCAAACGAGCCATATGTCCTCCGTGGGCTGCTTTGTGTGCTTCACAAACATGCGTTTGGATTGGGATGGATGCTGCATTGTTGGAGGCGTGCTGGAAAACAATGCGCGCGAGCGAGCCCAAACGAGCCACACATATATTATTATCATGAGTGGTCTGTTCTCCGTGCTTCACAAACAAACATGCGGTTGGGCATTGTTGGCAGTGTTGGAGGTGCGCTTGAGTTAGGTGTGGGAGTTGATGCGATATATTATATGTGCAAATTATTGGCACGTTGGCGTTGGCACTGACATGAACTTGTTACATTGTGTTACATGAAATGATACTACTACCTTCTTGTTTCGAACCGTTCTTGGCCCTCCCGAATCCAACCCCCTCCCCCCTCTCTCTGAAGAAGTGAGGGCAGAGCACACGTTGGAGTCCATGACAATGAATGTTTGCGCAGATCCTCCAGCTACCTCGACAAGCAGGTTGTTGTGTGGCCGTTGCAGGACACACAGTAGTGTAGTGGTCGCTGCTCTAGTCACCCGACTCACTTTGGGGTCGGCTACATAAACTTACATAGGCAATTGTCTGCTAGGTTTCATGATTTTATCACAATACAATTGCATGGACCCGGCCGTTCGGTTCACCCAAGTTCACCTACATACACAGAGCTTGCTGCTGTTTTTGGCTAGGCCCTACATGTCGCTTCTTCTGCTTGCTCTGTGCTCCGCCACTGAGTATTCACCTGACCCTATGCCTGGATAACACAGCCATGGACTTGTTCCAGTCATTGAGTGCTTATTGTATAGGATTTAGTATGGAAGCACCCACCCCCCCCCCTACCCCCCCTCCAATCGGCCTAAAATGTAAAAATGTGAGTGAGGGTCCAGGATTTTTTTTCCGGACGCCCGTGCTACAACACTTACTGTTTCATGCATACCGACTTCCACAGATGTCTGGTTTTGTCCCCCTCAATGCGGATTATACAGTTTCCGAGCGCAGAACAAGGCTGAATGTCCTAGTCCTGTTGACCCTGGTATTAGCAGGGGAGTCACCGACCTGTATCCTTCACAAGGGTATACACCCCGTAACACGCGCGATCGAAGTATCACACGCAGCTTGCAAAGCCGAGTTTTGATCGAAAATTACTTTTTGATCGATACAGCTGAAGTGCATTTTTTCATTTTTTAAATAATACAAAGAACCTCCTGCTTGAATATGCTGCGAAGGGGCAAAAAACACACGTGAAAGGCACTTGGGCGTAAATGTCGCTGGCCCTCACCAGGTACACGCATCGTCGGGTGCCTCGGTAAGGCAGTGCCACCCCTATCCCCGTTGCGCAAGTCAACCCCTCCGTCGAAATCCCAGCACGAGGAGCGAAGAACCCGACGGCAGCCGCCATGAGAAGGGCCGCGCCTGCGTGCAGTGCAGCAGTGTAAACGCAAGGTGAAAACAAATCGGATACATCACGATCCAGATAACATAGATCATACAGATCATATAGTTAATGCAGATCATACTGATCATACAGATCACACAGATCATACATATCATATATATCATATAGATCCTATACCTGTCGTCATGATATGTTGTGCAGGAGCTTTGTATTGACAGTACAGATCCAACCCAGGAAACGTGTGCCAGATCATTGAGATCACACGGCTACTACCCGGCGACATGATCTATAGGTCATGAAGATCGTATAGACCGATGATCTTTCTTCCCTGAAATACACAGATCACACAGATCATTACGCAGGATCTGATCTGTCCGACGTGTACAAGGTTGCCCTGTCACAACTGCACCCATGTTTTGGGGACAAAAACGCTTGGAGTTAGTGTAGAATAGTTTTGCAGTCTTACAGGGTAAACCCGCGCAAGGTGCGGAACACGCCGAAACAAACCCTAAAACCCTAAAGCTGAAAACTACTCAGCATCATACCTGCGAGTACCTAAATCACCTGCAGCTGAAAATAAAGTACTCCGAGTACCTTTGTGTGTTACTTGTTTTTTCCGCGTTTTTTTTTCGGTTGTTTCGTTGTTGGTCTTCCCTGTTGCATGCATGTACGAGTACGTATTATTTTATCGCTGCATCATGCATGAAAAAGACACGTAGACATGCAAAAGTCGTCATAATACCAAAACCCAGTCATTTACAATGACTCAGTCCCTGGAGTTCCTGAAGCTGATTGTGACTGAGTACTCGCGAGCACCTGGACTACCAAAAGCTGAAGATGACGGAGTACTCGGAAGTACCTCGCGTAACAAAAGCTGAGATGACTGAGTACCTGTAGGTACCTGGGGTACCTAGAGCTGACAATGGCTGAGTGCCTGCGAGTAGCTGGAGTGCCCAAAGCTGAAAATGGCTTGAGCACCTGCGAGTATCTGGAGTACCTAAAGCTGAAAGTGACTATTAATAGTACCTCCGAGCACCTGGAGTATCTAAAGCTTTGAAATGACTGCGTACCCGTGAGTACCTGGATTACCTACAGACGGAAATGATTGAGTACCTGCGAGTATCTGGAGCACCTAAAGCTGCAAATGACTGAGTACCTGGAGTACTTGTAAGCTTGACAATTACTGGTACTGGATGGTATTGGTACTCTGACGACCTTTGCAAAACTTCGACGAAAATCGGCTAGTGTTGGGAACACTAAGAAGCCCTGTTAATAGTTGCCGCAATGGGTATACCCACTCGGTAGCGTACCGTTGCTTTAGTTATTTAATAGGTACTGGAATGAAATAATGTCGCGCGGGGGGGGGGGAGGGGGGCGCTCACCGAACAACCATAGGCTCTGGGTAGCGGGCATCGCGACGCCAGCGTCAGCCGTCGTCGCAACCGCTGCGCCCGGGACGACGTACATGCTGGCCGCCACCAGCGCCACAAACTTTCGCGCAGACAAAGATGGGGGGGACGCGAGCAAGCAGGGTCGTGGAGATACGCGGGGGGCATTTACATGTTCAGTACGAGCGAATTATACATGTAACGAGTTTTTCGTTTTAAAGCGCCAAATAAAAATGTAAGGACCCCTTTGAAATCAATGTTACCTACGCTTGTCTTCCTATGATATTCATCCATGCATCTATCTGACCGCGATTAGAAGCAAAAACTGTTATTTTTTCCAACAGCGTTGCGTATACGTATGTCAGGCCCTTGCCTTTAAGGGTCGGATTCGGGGGCGTTATCGTAAATGGCCAAGGCTCGCCGCAGTCGAAAAAAAAAGGGTTAAGGCACGTTTTAAGGCACAAGCCTTAACAGTCTTAACGAGCCTTAACGAGCCTTAACCAGATAGGCACGAGTCTTGAAAAAAGCCATACGCGAGTTTACTACTCCAAAAATTATCCCACGCTAATTCCAAGTAGTTTAGTTTGTCCCAAAAAAGTGCGTGTCCTTTTTTATCATCACTTGTGCTTTCCAGGTCAACTCGTAGGAGGTTTTACCTCCGGCGGCCTTCTGGACAAGCCGTGGTCACAGGTACCGCCCCTTTCCCCCCCCCGTTAACGTGCCTTGATTTTTATCGCGCGTAGGGTTCAGCATTTCCACTGCTCGTCGATTCTCATCGAATGTTGCTAAATCACGCTCCCGCGCTTTCCGCCAAACAATCTTCATGCAAGAAAAACTCCTTACGAGCATGTACACTGCAGTAGGTGATAGTTGAACTCGTGAACATGGTTTTTGTAGGCACAAGGATATCCTGCCAAGCCACCGGGGACGCCGGCGTTGCAGTTCTAAAAGGGTTAACACGCATCTCTCCTTAAAATGCCTATAATAGACAAAGAAGTGCCGGGCTTGTGACGAGTCGTTCTACGGTAGCCCCCCCCAACTATTCTCTAACGAAATCGCCGGTTCTGATACCAGCTCCCGGTCGTATCTCCCAAAACACGGTGCCCCATGCCACCCCGACGTCATCGTTCGACAGGCATTTGCAATCAAGAAAATGTAGTAAGATATTCGTTTCATAGCATCCTCCCTCGTGTCGAGCATCCATGAAACGTTCGTCTAAGAAAAACGCTGTTTTTTGGGGGGGCTATCGTAGAATCAGTCCGACGTGCGTCATATTGCATGGCGGTAGTGTTGATTGGTATTCTGACCGCACCATAACTCAATGGGTGTACCGTTGAACAAGGCATTACATATATTTGCGCACGTTGCGAGAACAAGAAACGGTGAGTCATGCGTACGTAGCCACCAAGTCTAGGTATTACGTTGACACCACTCAGGTTCAGACCGATCTTGCACAGGATTACCACTTCCTTGTAGCGCTGAGACCCCCTGTTGGGTAGATATTGCGCCGCTCCGAAGGTAGTAAGTGGGAGATGAAAGGTGTTGTTATGTCCGTGTCCGCAAGAGCTTGCACCTGGCGAGCTGGCGTCTGACGTGTCCCCGGGCCTCTCCGCATAGCACGCACACCAAATATATAACACCTGTCCCCTAGTTTTTGGAGTTCCAGTCTAACGGCGTTGTTTTTTTACGCGATAATCACCGCAAACGTCCCTGAAAAGCGTTTTGCGCCGTCAGGCAACGAGCCTTACCGCATGAAGGCTCGTTAGGGCTCATTAGGCTCGAAACAGCCCTTAAGGCACGCCCTTTACAGAAAAGGGCGTCAAGGCGATTTTTAAGGCAAGCCTTAAAGGCCAGAGCCTAACCTACGTACGTAAAAAATTACCACATAGCATAGTACAAGTACCAGCAAACAGATTCAAAATATGAGTACTGACTTGAAATTCGTCGAACTCACACCTGACGTCCTGAAAATATATATATATGTATTTAAAATATTAAAGTGACAGCGTATCGGAACCGTGGATTCGTGTCCCACAGAGTTTTTATCCTTTTTGGGGTGGGAGTAGCTGACTTTAATTCTCGAATGCTGTATTAAGAGCAACATATAGATAACTAATGGTATTCTTTATTCGTACTCTTCCCGATATTAAAGCCGGGGGGAGAAAAAACAAAATAAACCGCCTACCATACATATGATAGAGCAGTATAGTGGAAACTGCAGTAAAAAAAATATAAAATAGATGTGAGGTTTCACCTAGCTCAAAATTCCCCACCTAAAGTATAAATACCAACACTTACCATTATAGTGGACAAAAAATAGGACACCTCCCAATAAAAACTCACCCATATAGTATATTACGAGTACCGACAACGCAGCTTGCAAAGATGAGTATTGACCTGAAATTCGTCGAGCTCACGGCTGACGTCCTTGAAAATTAGTTATAAAATTATGCCAGCACGTATCATAGCACCTGATACATAACTACTTTACAAAAATTAAATTTCGATCTCACAGCTGAAGTGTATTTTTTTTATTCAAATCAATACGTACTGGAACCTGTCTTGTAACGACGGAGTTGATTCTAGATTATAGGAGGTGAGACTGCAACAGCAACAACCGTCCACTATCCACCGACGTGGACAATTTGACGACAGGTACAAATAACCTGCAGCGCGAAATCCTACCGGCAGTTGCACTATCTAAAATTCATACAGCTTGCACTATCAATCAATCTGAAATGCAAATCTACGAGCCAGTTTTAGCCTCGCTCGATGGATCAAGGGAGCACAGTTATTTGTTTATACACCACTACTATTTTACCGTGGTGGTATAATACAAGCCAATATTAAGTTTTTGCAATGGGTGTCATCGCAGGCTTGTTACTTCTCTGAAACTATCACGAGAACGAGCAGAGCCAGGTCTAGGTTTTGGCAATGGGTGTCATCGGAGACTTGTTTGTTGTCTGAATGACCCGTACAGACTGGGCTGGTGGCTGGGGATGGAGGGGGTTTCGATTCCGCGCGGGATTGCACACAGGTGTCAGGGGCAAGGCAAAAACAAAGAACCCGTTGCGTGGCTGCTCGTGTTGGCTCACGGGTGGAGCAGAGCAGACGTCGTACTGATGCGCACCAGGTAGATTGCAGGTCGCACGCTGGTGTGGTCAATGCGCGCGAAATGAGTTTGATAGGCGCTGAAGCAGACCCTCGAGCTTCAAGCGAGTCGCGGATGTCCTCCATGACCTGAACGCTGAATCCATAGTACAGTGCCAGCACAGTATAGTAAACGACGTATGATATCAAGGGGGCCATTAATGCGCTACCGTATATCGTGATTCCGTGGTTCCGTACGTCGGCAGTCGGGTAGTCCCTCCCTCTGGCATATACGATGCTGTGACGAAGAAGAGTTACCCTTAGAGTTGTACTCTGCGTACTGCAGTACTCGTACAAACATCAAGGTATTGTACCGGGGGTACAGCTGTACAGTTAGTATCGAGCAAAGCAAGTCCAACAACGGGATTGAGATCCAGCCGGCTTCCTGCTTGGGCAGCCTTGCTATGGTGTACAACAGTCGGTACGTATACGATGCGTATACCGTACAGGACACCAAATAAGAAGCAAGGTGACAAGAAAGCTAGGCTGACTTTTACAGGAATATAATGAATCTGAAATTTGATAGCCTCTATATTTAAATTAGTGTAGAACGCACCCTGTCCCAAATAAGAGACCTGGTCTGGGTCAGTACGATATTGATGTTTCGTACTACAGCAGTACATCTCATAGAATATTGTTAAGGAATTAGTGGGGTATTAGTCCATTGGACCACATGCAAAAGGTTAAACCAACAGCTTTCCCTAACTAAAACTTATAACACCCTCCCCCCCTGAAACGGCGGGATAACAGGTCGGCCGGATATGCGGGCGGATCTGTCAATATCCAAGCGAATTCATTTCCTCGGGATTAGCTACTGGGGATACCGGGGAGAGTATTTTTCAGCTGGTATTTTTCAAGTTCGACATTGGGAAAGTCTGAAAAAGTTTAGTATGGTGGATGGTGGGAATCGAACCCACGACCCAAAAAAACCATGGTCTGTCGACGACGCCATTTGTCAAGTAATTAGTGGGGTATTAGACCGTTTGACCACTTGCAAAAGGTTAACCAATAGCTTACCTAAACTAAGCCTCATCAACACTCCCCCCCCCTGAAACGGCGCGATAGCAGGTCGGCCGGATATCCGGCAGTATCTTCGCGCCTGTTCTTCCTCCGTTTTAGTGTGGGTCGAAACAATGGCATCACCTCCCGCGGCGGGCGGTGTTGCCATCCCGTCGCGAATAGGACTGTTTGAGTGTTATGTGTCCTGTGCTGCTTGCTACGCCGACCCTCAAACTGGACTATAACGACGACAAAGAATAATAAGGCGTCTAGATACTCTGTAGACTGACCCTTCGTGATTGGGTGGGTGGGTGGGTGGTGGCTTGGTCGAGTTAACCATTATTTTGGCTTTTTCGTGGGGAATTTCGGGTTTTTAGTTGTGAGCTTCGGAGGGGTGAACTCGACTAGATATTTCTTCTTAGGAGTCACAGGGGTGACGTCACTTTGAAATCATTCCTATCCCTGTTCCGGATAATCCAGCAGTATCTTCGCGCCTGTTCTCCTTCCGGTATAGTGTGGGTCGAAACAATGGCATCACCTCCCGCAGCCGGTGTTGCCAACCCCTCCTTACTGTCTGCGATCGTTTACCCGATGCGAGGCCCTTAGTGCGTATTTTCGGCCTCTGGCTGGGAAAAGGGAGCCTTTATTGTTTCTCCCATTCTTGCTTGATACAATTCGCGTCACCCGTCTGCCTCAATACCATGTAGTTCTGCCCCTTGAGCTCTTGCTCAAGTCTTGGGTTGTTTGCGAAAGCCGCCCTTAACCTACTCGACTCGTTCAGGGGGATTCATTGAGTTCCCTGTTGTGGATCTCGGAAATACCCTCTACCCTGACATCTCCATCCCTACCCGGGCAGATGAACTCCCTTAGACGCATGTGCGTCGAGGCCGTTCGCGGGTTTTCCCAGAACCGTTCTGCAAGTAATGGTCGACGTCGAGTTCGCCAGGTAATGCCCAGTGAAACCCCATGCCCTGACCGGAAGGAGTGCATAGAGACTTGAGTGTGCTCGCCTGCCTTCCAGGGGTGATATTTTAGTATTCGAGGCATTGGTTTCGCTGAAAGGTTGCAACCCTTGTATTGACCAGTCAATGGCCTTCATCAATCATAGTCGTAAACGAGATATTGTATTTTCCCCTTGGTACCGAGTGTCAAGGACTTTCTTTCGTCCTCCCGTTTGTCACTCCGGCGCCACTCGGTCACGCGTCCCTCACCATGTGTTAATCGTACCAATGCCGTCTGCGAAAGGGCGTCCCTGCACGCCCCCAAGGTACGGTTGGAAACGCTTACGATTTGCTCCTGTCCTACCCAACGTGTGTGTACGCTGACCAACAGCTCTTGCCGGGCATGTTGCCCGGACCAACTGCTTTACTGCTCTTACTGAGCACGTTGTGAAGTGTGCCACCCTTTACGTTACCGTCCGCCAGTGGTCTGCACGGTCCCGGAGTCATTTGCCTCGCTGGTAATCGAGCATAAGTCCACTGCGGTTGCGAAGCCGTAGTATACGCTGGCAGGCCGACGTCCGTGGCTACCTGAAATCTGGCATTATGCTGCCCCTGAGTGGACCGGCCAAGTGTGATCTATTGCTTATCGTATCACCTCTTCCGATCCTTCACCCACTCTGCTGTGAACTCAGAACCAACAGCGTTCGTGTACACTGGGATCTCAACTACGCCCTCCGGTGTCGCGGTGTGACAGGTACGCGTATTTGTCTTCGCAAAGTATTTGTGATATTTTAATGTACGCGTAAGCTTGTCAACGAAACTGGTTTAGAAGCGCGATTAGCCAAACCGGAGGGCGACCAATTTGATCGCGTGGCCCGAGTACCGGATCGCTATTTGCTCTTGAAAAACTATCCTCTTGTAATAGGAAGGCTTCCCCGCACTATTCAGGGAAGCTTCTATATCGTGAACAGAAAGTCTGACTTGCTTGAAGGGACTGCCAATTTGACACTGGTTTGTTTGCTGGTCGTCTCCAATACGGAGCAGCCAATCGCGCGATGCTCATTTCGCAGATCTACCGACCGTTTAGAGACTAGCGTGGGCCAAAAGCCGTACTCCTGCTTGAGCTTATATCTCTGACCTGATGATAGCTAACTGCGGAAATAAATTGTTCGTCATACGTTCCGGTGTCTTTTGTGGACGGCTCGGTAGTCCGTAAACCGGTATTTATTGAAACCATTTCGTTGCGTTCTGCGGCACCTGTCTTCGGTCTGCCGACAAACTTTCAGGTGTCTCAAGTGGACGATTTGGCTGTCCGTAATCGGAAATATATCCAACCTATTTAGTTGCGTTCCCCAGATTCTGCCTTGGGTCCGCGATATGTTGGTTTAGGCCATTCGCCTCAGTCGAGGTCGACCGTTTGGTGTGGTTGCTGTTGTTGTTGTTCTCACATTTACTCGCATAATCAAGTCCGTGGTGCATGATGCTAGCGATATGATGTGCGTGACGTTTCACACTTTGTTGACGATCTAAGTTAACGTCGATGCGTTTTTTGTGGTTTTCTGGGCAAATACGAATACGAATTGTTGCAATGACGCCAAGATGCCTGTATTGTCGGTGATAAGTGTTTTACCTAAACGTTGCTAGCTAGTGCTCACACGCACACTCAACCGTCGACCAACGTCCAAGCCGAGAACAGGCGAATCTGGGCGGACCTGTCAATATCCAAGCGGTTTCATTTCCTGGGGATACCGGGGAGCAGGGGGAGAGTAATTTTCAAGTTCGACGTGGGGAAAGTCTGAAAAAGTTTATTACGGTGGATGGTGGGAATCGAATCCACGACCCAAAAAACTCATGGTCTGTCGACGACGCCATTTGTTAAGGTAATTGTGGGGTATTAGTCCGTTGGATCACTTGCAAAAGGTTACCCGATAGCTTACCCAAACTAAGCCTTATAATGAGGCGCGCGAAGCGCGCAGCGCTGAGCCTTTTTTTCTTGGTTTTCCAAGGAAAAAAAGTCTCTTCATATCGGATCGCATACGAGAGTAGGGTGCCTCGAATTACTTTCTCTGTATTATGTGTGTATGTGTGTATGTTTGTATCAAGTTTTTCGGCCACGTTTGTCTACCGCACTTTACGTACACGGCACCAAGGCCAGTTCCGACGGGTCCTGTGCACGCACAAATGACAGACAACTCTTCTCGTGCTGGTTTCGCTGTAAGTCGTTGAGAGTTCGTCGAGATAGGTGCAGCAACGTGCGATTTTACAGGTGCACCAACTACTAGGTGTGCGGTATTTTCTTACTTGACAGGCATTGCTGGGCTACGTTATATACGAGTGCAGTATGGTTTTTGCTGCAGCATGCTGCTGTACGAGTATACCTATTTTCAGGAGGTTGATCGACGAGACACACGCACAGCGACACTGACCCGGCTCTAGTCCCATGTGCCGTGCTGTTGCTGCTACCGCTGCTACATACACCTTCTGCTTCTGCTGTGCTGCTGCTGATTCTAATGCTGCCCCTGCTACGAGTACAGCACCATCAGTCGTACGGGTACCGACTTTTTTTTTTCTGAAGACACTACTGGGTGTGTGGCATGTTGTGATTTGACAGGCATTGCTGGGCTACGTTATATACGAGTACAGTATGGGTTTCTCCCATGCTGATCGTGTTTTTGTGATCGGAGATGTAGATTGTCAGCCTTCAACAATTCAACCGAGAAAAAAGGGGAAACTATTAGTTATGCTGCAGCATGCTGATGTACAAGTACCTACAAGTATTTTCAGGACGTTGATCGACGAGACACACGCACAGCGACCCGGCTTTGGTCCCGTGTGTCGTGCTGCTGCTACTACCGCTGCTTCTGCACCTTCAGCTGTACGAGTAGTAGTCGTTTTCAGCAGGTTGTTGGACGACCTTTTCTTTCTGTAAAAACTATCTATGCTGCTGTACGAGTACCTATTTTCAGGAGGTTGATCGACGACTTCATTTTTTCTCTGAAAACTACAGAACGTAAATATCAAACAGCGTAGATATTTGTTTAGCTCGTACGGAAAAATAAAAAGCCCACAATACCGGAGATAGATGCTGATCGTCCTGTCAAGAGTTCAACCGAAAAAAACGGGAGAACTATCATATATAAGCTGCTGCTGTACGAGTACCTATATCCACAAACAAGCCCACAAGCACGTCGAGAACAACAACAGCTCTCGCTCATCACACCCTTTTCGTTCGGGATTTCACCGCAACCAAAACTAGGTTCCTCTATCATTTTTTTGGAGTTTTCAAAACATCGTACCAACGTACCAGAACTGAGAAACACTGCTGAACCGCCTCATCTGTCCAATAATCGACAGCACGTACGTGATGAAACGGCATTTTTTTTTTTTAAATTCGATTTTACCGAGAAAAAAATAGTGGAGTTAGTTCCGCCTATAGACACGCCTAGTTTTTTTGGCGACGATCTAGAAGCCCAGCAGGGGAGATTGAAGCATCTCGCCGCGTTTATCACATTTCCACGCTTCGTTTGTGATGTCGCGCCTTCCCCCTCGGGACGCGCGACGCGACAGCCCTCAGTCGGCACCGCTGAACCACCGCATTTTTGTGTGTTCATCTCGCCAGCATGCTCCCGAAAGCCTTGAGCCCTCGTGATCGGCGGGTGTGTCTTCGCTGCCCGAGTTGAACCTTCAGCGGATCAAATCGTGTCTGTACTGCGAGATTTCACAGAACCAAGTCAATCAACCCGATTCGAATCTCGTCATCAGCGGATGTGGACCTTGCTGCCGCAGCCCCTCCACGCTGGGTGCGTTGCTGGGACATCACCTCTAGCGGCCCCTCGTACGACCACAGCAGACCCCGTTTGGAGTCCTCAGGCGACGTGCGGACACCGCCCTCATCGGGTCAGATGGCTTCCTGCCGAAACGCGGCCCAATCCACACCTACCTGCTTGCTGCTGTCGCAATCGTACCAGAAAAAAATCCCTGACAAACGTCGGTGGGTGCAACCTGCACTATCGATAATTATAGACACGCGTAGGCCAGGCAGGGTCTATTGACCAGAACTTGTCCCCCCTTGGCCAAAGGGGGGCTGGTCAGCACCATTTAGATGCTAAAAGAAAGAGAGAATTTGTATTAGCTCCAGAACACAAGAAAACAAGCGATCTTAACTTCATCCCCAAATTCCGATACCAAAATCCAGAAGAGGATAAATAGAAACCCCTGCTGTCTTCAGATCTAAATAACGTCCACACCTCACATCAGATCCTCAGCAGTCAATCACCACCAAAATCAGCTATCGTATCTTACCACCAACACTACACACTCTCTGGTGCTCCACTGTCCACACGTTACACATATAATACCCGAGTAACCGCCGCACGATATACCGACTAACCCACAAGCTCGTCGAGAATAAGTCCACAATCTACAATAATACCCACAAGCCCACAATCTCGTCGAGAATAAGCCCACAATACCCACAAGCCCACAAGCGCGTCGAGAACAACAACAGAATATCTCCGTCATCGTACGCTTTTCGTTCGGAATACCAGAAGCAGTGATGTCGAACCTACGGGTACACCCTCCATTCGAATCGAGGTACAACGACCTCGGCGACCTGTCCAATCCAGATGGGTGGCCGCGCCGCGTAAATGTTTTTACGAGAGCAAATTCAACAAAACGAATCCGGAGCCAATCTACCGCAGGAGCAATTGGTTTTGGGACGCGCTCAATGCCAATGCATTACAATACAATGCGTATAGCAAACCCCTACATCTATGCGACCTAAAGCCCCCCCCCCCCCGCCCCCGCCCCCCCCCCGCCACATTCCCCCCCCTCCCCCACAAGAAATATTTATAGTTTCCACGCACAAATTGACCTGCCCCACCCGTCCCCTCCCGCCCCCCTTTTGATCAAAATCAGGCCCCCACGTCCTTACAAACTCCGCCCTCCCCTCACCGGATATTCGACTCACAGGATTCACTTGATAAACTGATGCATTTCCTTCCACAGCTGTCAGATTTGGTCACCCTCAGAAACGGGTTTTATAGTTTCCGCGCACAGACTGCCTAACATCACCCTGTTGACCCTGATAGCTACACTGTAGTTGCAAGGGGAGTCGCCGACCTATATCCTTAATGAGGACACCCAACCCGTAATACGCGCGATCGGAGTATCACACACAGCTTGCAAAGATGAGTTTCGACAAAATATTCAGTCTCACAGCTGGAGTGTATTTTAATTTTTATAATACATTACAAGGAACTCCATATATGATGTATCGCAGATATGACTACTGCAGGTATTGAGGCCGCGGCGCCTCATTACCACCAATTACTGGCAACAATATCCAAATTAGATTTTAGGCATGCAAGATACATTGTCAACAGGTTATAGTCTCGAAAACGAGCAAGCGCTGCCACATGCACATCTCCACCAGGTCATGAGCCTCGAAATTGAACAAGCACTACACGAGTGTGTATGTGACATCACGATTGCACACGCCGCGACTCGCAGCAACGATGTTGAGTGCTGGCAGCTGGGAGCTAGAAGGGGCGGGGGGGAGGGGTGACAGACTCAAACGATTGAGTATGGCGTCGCCCGCACGCATACGAGCTATGCTTATCATACGTTCCAGAGGTTACAAGTACCAGGTAGTAAGTAGTTGGGGCGCCTATATTTAACACAAGCAGTAGTCTAGTCTATAGTCTAAACCGCGGTCCGAGTAGATCCTAGAACCCGAAGTATTTAACTCAGTAACTGCTTCTTATCCAGGTTATCCACCCACGTAACAGCAGTCATGCTGGTATAGTATGTACCTCCTGCTATAGTAGTGCGTGCTACATACCATACGAAATAACCGAGGGCCCCTTCGCTGGTGCTCTGCCATGCTCTTGCGGCATACCAGGTAAACAACAGGGCACAGCCAGGCAGGTACGCCTTTACATGCAACACAACATGCAGAAGTAGAACTCACCACGAACGGAGCTTTGAATCGTCGAGGCAGATCATCTCCGCAACGACTCAGGCAGCTCGAAGCCGCAGTTGCAGCCGCCGCGCACAACACCCCCGTCACCAACCATGAGCGTTCCTGGAAACATTCTAAGCATTTCGAGATGGTCGACATGGCTACACCGGATGTTCGACTTAGCGTGGTGACGGTGGTGCGTTGTTGTGTTCTGCTTCGCCTTGATGTGTCGTCGTCGAGTTTGTCGTCAAGGCTGCTGCCGCTGCTGCTGCTGCTGCTGCTGCTGCTGCTGCTGCTGCTGCTGCTGCTGCCTTTTCGAGCGCTTGGTGGAAAAAACAGGTCGTGGTGGTACCTATGAGATTGGAATACACAACGATGAGCAGCCGTCGATGGTGCCCTTAGGAAGGCGTGCAGACGGTAAGCGCCGACACGCGTGCAAACGACTACCAGCAGGAGCGCAGCAGTCGATCGCATGTATGTTGCGTTTAAAAAAAAATAACTGTCCGCGACGAGGTGTTCTAAGGTTTGGAAGGCGGTACTCGGGACGGAAATGTGGGAACGCGCTCTTTGAGCTTTTTTTTCCGCTGCACGAACCTGCAACCTACTATATGATACCCTTCTGCGATCACGCACTAGCACAGACTACCTTGTGCTGTGCTAACCGACCTAAGAAGCTAGTGGGATGGTTCGGCCTGCAGGAACAAGGTAAGAGTCCACCGCAGCAGGATCCTGCTGTAGCTGTCCACCCCGTTTAGGGCCCTGATGTTCCTGAGGTTTGCGCGTGGCATGCCAAAAACAAACAATATATTTGCAAGGTCGAGTTGGCGCGTCGTGTATCTACAAAATAGTATAGATGGGTGGTACGCTCTTTTCAAAAGATCATCGTGGTCGTCGGGGAGAGTTGATGGCCTGTGTGCACACGGCACATGACCGAGCTCGTCAACGCAGAGAAGAACCCCAATAGTCTGACACGCACTTGCGCCCAGGACGCCTGTGGTGAATTGGCTCGCATTCGCTCTGCAGTGGCTGGCCGAGGAGAGAGTAGGACACTTGTTGTATCATAGAGTGGGTGCAGCCTCGATAATAAGATTACTGCTGTTCGTACTGACTGCTGCCAGGGCGGCAGGTTGTGCGTTTTTGTCGCGAAAGAGAATCGCTATTGTACTGGCTACAGACAGAGGACCTGGTACACTTCAAGTCGACGGTTGGGTTCTATGTTCTCGTTCGTGATATTATTCTACCGTCCTTTCGAAACTTCGCCCACAGCACCAACGCTGCAGGTACTGCTGTACTGACGTACTTGGTACAGCGCCGATTGTCAATTGCCAAAGGCTCAGGCAGTGTTGGTGTGTCACGAGACTTCGATGTTCGAAGGCCTAGGGGCCGTGAGTTGACTGTGGGCTTTGCGACTACTCCTACCCGGCTGTTGTTTATGTTTTCCTTTGTTTTTTTTGTCGATCCCATCGAATATCTCCGCTTTTTCCTTTCTTCTTTCTCTCTGATTGACGTAACTCATATCCAGGATCACAAAGCAGGCTCTTTCTCCCCCCTCCCCACCAACTGCTGTGCCTTCGTTTCGGTCCATCTCGAGAAGAATTCAGCCCTTCTTCCCCTCGTTGACTCGCATCGAATTGCGCCTACCCCAACTGCAGGGCGCTTTCAGCAGTTGCTTCCGTTGATTTTTGTTTTTTTTCAAATGAAAAATAAAAATAAAGTCCGACCTATGTGAGATTTGAACTTCAGAAACAACTCTCATACTGCTTGTATCCATAATAATTCCCGCGGGTAGAAAGAAGCATTCGAAGGTAGCCACCGGGGCTGGTTGTGCTGGATGTGCGTATCATAGATGGGTGGTGGTTGCGCTGATTGTATATACTGCTGTACCGATCATAGATGGGTGGAAAACATGTGAAGAACACACACCGGGGCGACCGGTTCGATGTTCAATACTACTCGTTCTAATAGTTGAAAATGGCGGAGCGAAAGCCAACTACCTGGTATTACGTGCCTGGTACCACGGTAGGTGGTAATGGTGCTCGTGCCATCCATATTTAATAGTCCTATTGGAGAGAGTCTGATATCGTATCACGTGTTGAATGTCACGGTGCGATCTCGCAGCGGTTGTTGACATGTATCCGGAAAAAACGATGCTGCTGAGAGCTGAGAGCTGAGACAAGGCATCTGATATATGCACGCAACAGAAGTTTTGGCTAGTCCTATTCATACAGTCCTACAAGCAGTACGACCCGGTCGGACAGGTACGAACGTCTACGTAGGTCTAGATCTCGTTACAAAAATCCTCACCACCTGGTAGGCTTTATGGGGGATCAGGAATGTTCCCAATATAAACGTATTAACTTGACGCCTTTACGGCTGGAAACCCGTTTTGGGACAAAATTTCTTGGAATTAGTATTGGGAGGGGTTTTAGGGCTCCAAAGGGGTCAAGTACTAGCGTACACAGGACCCGTTGGGACTGGCCTTGGTGCTGTGTATATTGAGAGCCGTGGACAAAAGCGTTCGAAAACAAGGTAGACTGGATAGATGGTTGGTTGGTTGTCTAGAACAAGAGAAATTATAAAAACAGGACGCTGCGAAGGAGCCTTGTGCCTGATCCTCTACATATGAATAGCTTTTTGTCTCTTGGAAAACAAGAAAAATGGCTCGCGCCTTGTCACAATCAGGCATGTTTTGAAATTCCGACAACGTCCAGCATGATGATGAGCTTCAACGTCGAGCACTCATGAACTTTTCCCAGAAAGTAGAGAAAAAAAGCAAGGGAACCCCGGGGAGCCAGCCTGAAAGAAAAGAAAGTACCCCACACTTTTTCAACCAGACAGGAGGCGGGGTTTCTAAAGCCAAGTTTTTTTTTTAATGTAAAAACTCCCCGTCATTTTTTCGATTCGCACTGCAGTGATCACAACTATCGGATTTTTTTTGTTCCGTCGTGACCTCTTAACCCCTTCAGAACCCCCAAACCCCTCCCTATACTAATTCCAAGTAATTTTGTCCCCAAAAAGGGGTTTCAGCTGTAAAGGGGTGGCTCCGTTTTCTGTGCTGCCCTGGGAAGCCCATAAAAAAGGAAACCTATGTATGTGCGACGTCTCGTGCCTTGATAGGAAGACCGCGCGGCAGCTCGGATATCGCTGCGCTGCCCGCGACGCATGTTCCAGCGGACCTAGCCCGGGTTGCTTCGTCTAGACGTCGCTGTCATCGTAATGTTTTTTCGACACTTGTCTCCCTTGAAGTCCGTGGGTACGTACGCACGTAAAGCACGGTGCGGTGCTGGTGTGCTGGTGATACCCCACCTTTTCGGCCCCAGGTGTACCGCTCTGGACGGAAACGTAAGGAACTTTCGGATATTAATATGAATACCCAAACGGTCCTTATGTTTCACGTTCGGAGTGGTGGCAGCTTCAAGGGAAAAAGAACGAAAGGAAACATGATACTTGTATGTACTAGAGGGTAGCCCCCGAGGGCTCGTGAATGGATGCTAGCTACCACGGGTAGCTGTTATGCGCATACAAAAAAAAAGAGGCCAGCTGACAGAGTGATTGGATATGTTTTCACATGTGTCTGTATTCCACTGTTGACCTCAGACTAATTCGTTGGAGTTTGTTGCTGTACATGCTAAAAAGTATTTCGGTACCGTATACCTGGTACCACGTAGCTCGCATGCAAGGTAACACCTCTCCCCCTTCAGCCGATTTTCCGATCTGATTTTCTCGACAACGTGTAAGCTGTATAGTTCTAGATTCGATGCGAGATGATGAGGGAAGAAAGGACTGAAGTCTTCTTGGGAAAAAAACGAGGGCACGTACCGTGGTGGGGACGGGGGAGAAGAGCCTGCTTAGTGACGCTGGATCTGAGCTACGTGTTGGGAGGGCGAAAGGGAAAGAAAAGTGAGAATATAATAGATCCCCTCAAAATAATGTATAGTTTCCAGGCACATATTGAGCTGCCCCCCCCCGCCCCCGCCCCCCCCCCCGCCCCAACCCCCCCCCCCCCCGCCCCCAATAATATACTGGTGCCAAAACCGTCAGATTTATCCCCTCGAAAGGATTTATAGCTTACATGCCCAAATTGCCCCTTCCCCCCCCCCCCCCCCCCCCCCCCTCCAAACCCGCTCGCTTTTGATCAAAACCACCCCCTTTCCCTTCACAGCTGTCAGATTTTGTCCCCCTCAGAAACGGGTTTTATAGTTTCCGCGCACAGACTGACTTAAATCATCCTGTTGACCCTGATAGCTACACTGTAGTTGAAGGGGGAGTCGCCGACCTATATCCTTAATGAGGACACACAACTCGTAATGCGCGCGATCGGAGTATCACACACAGCTTGCAAAGATGAGTTTCGACGAAATCTTCGATCTCACAGCTGGAGTGTATTTTCATTGTTTATAATAGATGGAGGGAGCAAAGTAAAATAAAGTATAAAATTGGTGCATAAATACGTCGATTGAAAGATCTCGACAACCTCTTTCCAAAGCCACCGTTTGTTTGCGTTCGCCTCTCTTGTTTTTGGAGGTAACCGACTCTGAAATTGATCCAAGGGGGAGTATTAACCGTGCACCCTATGTACTACCTGGTAACACGCGAGATAGCGCACACCCCTGGGGGGGTCGAGTTTCCCAGCCGTTTTTTTCACCAAAGCCAGTGGGGCACACACACCGAAACGGTGGCATTGGAAATATGTCCTATACACCACCATCGCCATACTAGGGGTAAGGCGTTGGTGCAATATGACCGCCTTATAGAGTAAGCCGCCTTATTCATTCCGCGTTATGAGTGCAATTCCCTAGTCACGCTAACCGATTTTGACCGCCTTATATCGGGATACCGCCTTGCTCAAACCGCCTTATTTGGGGACCCCTACTGCTGCAGCCGCATCGCTTGGCGTTTGCTGAGAAAACCAGCTTGGAACTTGATCCGAGGGGGTGTGGTATCATCCGAGAGGGGGTGGTATCATCCGAGGGGGTGTGGTATCGTCCGACAGGGCGTGGTATCATCCGACGGGGTGTGGTATCGTCCAAGGGGGTGTGGTATCATCCGAGGGGGTGTGGTATCATCCGAGGGGGTGTGGTATCATCCGAGGGTATCTTGCGTGTTACATGCGCTATTTGGAAAGAATAGAAAAAAAAAAGGACACTTGAACTGAGCTGCGATATCCACAAAAATATCATAAGTCGTGTATGCAAGCTGAATGTGATACTTCGATCGCGCACGCTACGGTTTGTGTATACCCTCGTGAAGGATGCGTGCCGGCGAGTCCCCTATAATGTAAACGATACCTGACCCGCTGACAGCAGTTCCTTTTTTTTTTATCCTTTCGTTCGTCTTGCAATTTATTTAATTTTTGGTTTTCGTCTGTTTCTCGGCAGTGCTGGCTTGCATGTGTTCCACCCCCGCATTCATTGCGTTCGGCATTGCACTAGCGAAGTCACCTGTATTGCCAATGTGTCTCTGCTTTGTAGTTTTGTGGCCACAAAGCTCGTCTATTTTGGGGGGGGCATCGGGACGGACACTGGTTGTGCTGGACGTACAATATACGGGTGGAAAGTATCAGTGTGAAGAACAGACACGCAGTGAGAATATGTATGTACCGGTATGCAACAACAACAACCTCGAAGTGTATGAAGATCTGGTAGTGGACAGTGAACTAATGTGATTGCGGGCCAGCGGAGGAAAGAAATCCAGTTATCTGGGTTTTTATAAAAAATATAAGTACACTCCAGCTGCGAGATCGAAGATTTTGTCGAAACTCATCTTTGCAAGCTGTGAGTGATGCTCCGATCGCGCGTGTTACTGGGTGTGTGTCCTCATTAAGGGTATTGGTCGGCGACTCCCCTTGGAACTACAGTGTAGCTTGTACCAGGGTCAACAGGGTGGTGCTAATCAATCTGTGTGCGGAAAGTATAAAACCCGTGTTTGAGGGGGACAAAATCTGACGGCTGTGGAATGTACAAGTTTACTTTGTATATCCTGTAGTTACTTAGTTTTAGTATTACGGGTGAGGGGAGGGGGGATAGATCGCCGAAATGAATGGGAGCTTACTGCACGCGTAATGCTAGTAGGTGATGGTGGAGGCGGCGGGGAAGGCGGGTGGGGGGGGGTTAATTGAAACTTGAAGACCGTATACATGAATTGGAGCTACTGCATGGGTGGCTTATGCCGGCTGCTGATGCCACGCCTTGTTCGTTAAGTTTTGTAACAAATCGAGCTAATCAAAAGTGCAACTGCTGTGAGCGATAGATATACGTCACACATACCAGCACACTATCATACGGGACTCCTTAACTCCTTTGAGACTTCAGAGGGAATCCATGACGAAAAAAAGCCGGTTACGGCATCGGCCACCGCTGGCTGGCGATGATAAAATTGATGTCCGAACGATGACGCCAACGATGCCAAGACCCGTACGGGAAGGGCGCAGCGTGATCCTTCTCGTACTGCTGCTGCGCGCTCACGGTACTGACAGACGCTTGAAAACGTCGCAATCGTAGTCGTTGTTTTTGTTGGTCGCTGTGTACGGGCCCCACATGGGTTTAGATGGTTGATCCGCCACTAGGAACTTGCGCAGAAGAATGCTTGTAACTGCTGTTGTTAGCTTGTGTGCGGTTGGTGCGTGATTCGGCGGACGGTTCGAGCAGCTCGGAAGGGATCTTTCATGCCGCCGTCAAAACTAAAAACTCGCTTTCAATCTTATCTGGATGCGGCGTCAGCTCGGACACTGGTTGTGCTGGATGCAGATAGGTGGATGGATGCAGATAGGTGGAAATATCAGTGTGATGTGAAGAACACACGCACGCAGTACAATAACAGTACACAGCAGTACCCGCATCTTTCACCATTTCACATCTCGCCAACAAAAAAAAAAAATTGTCGCTGCTCAATTGTTTTTCCAGCGGGGTGGCTAAGGGTAAGAAGAAGCCTTCGGCCGCGAAGCCTCGGCCAGCAGCAGCGACGGGGAAGGCCAAGAAAAAATTTCCCCCGAAACGGAAGAGGACGTCCTACGACCAGATCAGGGCGCAATTGGCCGTCATAAACCAGATCAAGGTACGAGGAGGGGGGTTGGCGTACTCATTTTTTAGTTGCCTTGGTCATGGCCGTTGACTGACCACGCATCCCTCTTTAAGGCGGAGCAAGATACGAGGGGAAGGTTACAAAAACTCTTGTGGGAATTCAGAAGGAGGAAATTACGATTTCGATGTAACGATTTCAGCATCGACCATGCGAGGCAACGCGGGCTGCTGACTTTATGAGAGACGCATGCTACTAATGGTGCGATAGAGGCACATGTTGTAGGGCCCCAAAATCCCTCCCTACGCTAACTTCAAGTAATTTGTGAAAAAAGAGGGGTTCCAGTAGTAAAGGGGTTAATAGTTTTTTCTTTGGCTCCGTGTGTAAGGAGTTCTCCATCTCCACCCCACCTGTCTACTGGCGCTGAGAAAAGTGAAAGCGCACCCACCGATGAATCATCCCACGGACTGCCTGGAAGATTTCGAACGTAAAAACACGAGAACATCCCAACGGAAGGCATCGAACGTAAAACACAAGGACTGCTGTGGCGATGAGCGATGGGATCATGTCAGCAGAACGACATTTTTTTTGAACAAGTGGCGTAGCGTTGCCCACGAAAATGCGCAACTTAACGACGAATAATTCCTATCTGGGTTGTGATAATTGTCCTTATGATCACTGGCCTATCATTTCCCTCGAACGTGGATATTGACCGCGATTTGTTTCATGGTTGATTTTATGCAGCGTTTGTATGTCAGATTGCGTTGTTCTGAGTTGTTGTTCTCACATTAACTCGCATAATCAAGTCCGTGGTCACAGGACATGCTCCAGTCACTCTGGAGCTGAAGAATACTCCCGGGAAAAAACACAAACCAACCAAAGGTGGTACACACATGTATCATAGCTGAAGCAATTCATGCCTCCGCCAGAAAAATGTAAATAAGTGAAATCGGGAGTCAGCCTACGTACAGCCTTGGAAGGCGTTTCTTTTTTGGGGGGGGGTTCATATGCCCAAGACGTATGCAATGTTTGAGTGTATCGTCGGTGTCTGTTAACCCCTTTAGAGCCCCCAAATCCCTCCCTATACTAACTTCAAGTAAAATTGTCCCCAAAAAGGGGTCCCAGTTGTGAAGGGGTTAACGTGAGAAGCTGGCCGTGCCCAGGGCTGCTACCGAAGAGTTGTGGACCTTAAACCCTTCCAGACCCGCCAAAGTTAGACCCGGTCTACCGTAGAAGTACACCGTTTGCCTTCTAAGGGTGGTGGCTTGAGGAGCTTCATACCTCACCGCAAAAGCCGTTTTTATGAGCACACTGAAGGCGCAATCCGAGGCGCAGACCCGTGGCCCAGGTGTGTGAGAAAATCGTTTTGCAAAATATGAAAAGAAACTCTCGGGCGATCTTGGGGAAACTCCAAGGGCACCACCCCCCCCCCGATTGAAGAAACTCATGGCCTACAGTAGGTATATATGAACGAAAAGAACATGCGAAAAAAGAATGGCGTTCCGGAGATTCTTGTGTTGTTAGCCGGCCTCATCATGCAGCAAAGAATGTAAAAAAAGAAGTAAGGAAGTGCTACCTGTATGCGATGCGTCAGTGTAAACGGTTCATTTCGGGAGCCTCGTCCGTCAGAAACGTTTTCGCCAGAGGGTGCTGCCTCTGTATGGTGACACACGCCGTTATCCTACTCTGCGAAAAAAAATCAGTGTGTCGCCCAAAAACACGGATATAGTTCTTCAGAGCCTAAAGGTGCTGAATACGCCCCGTTTGTTGACAAGTGCACTTCGCGGCGAAACACGCGTCTGCACTGTTCAGGAAGAAGCTTTTATTCTTTAGCACGAAGCCGAAGGATACCGGAGATTCTGTCACCCGCTTCGGGTGTCGCGATTGCGGCTTGTCAACTCTATTTAGTAGGCGCATGTTCCTGTGGTCGCGAGCTAAACAATGGCCTTTGGGTCCAACCAATGAGTGAGAACGGAGGGAAGGTTTTATGCTGGTGTTTGGCTGGACAAGTAATCACGTATAGTGAGGGGCTCCGAATGGTGCCGTTATGTGCCAGACCAGTACACCGGCACTGTTCAGGGCACCAGCACTGTTGGGAATAGGGTTACTATATAGGGCTCCAGTAGTGCCGAGCAATTTGACCGGCACTATAGAGGGCAGTGGCACTATTCAACCGGCACAATTGGGGGGCACTGTACCCGCCCCCCGGCGAGCGTTTTGATTGCCGCACTGCTTGCGCCTCTTCAACCCGAATGCGTCGGTGTTGTATGTAGACCAAAATGTGTGTGATGCGTGAATGTGCGGACTCTTTGCACCTTCCACTGTAGCAACAGTTTCCGTGCGAAACTTCGTGAACATGTAGCCCTGGAAGACAGATCGGCGGTGATTGATGATGTCATCACAGCCGTAGAAAACCCTATAAACCCTGCAGCCATGGTCTCATATTAGCGCGGTGCCTTGCGAGATGACAACAAGCGCACTAAAGTGGGATCTCGCACCAAAGTGGGGCATTGCAGTACTCTCTAGGACGAGCAAGGTCGTGACCAGCGATTTTCGCCGCACTAAACTAGGACCCCTCGCCAAAGGGTATCGCACCAACGCGAGACCCCCGGCTGTAAATAATAGTATCAAAACTAATAATAATGAGAGGGGAGGTTGGAGTCGATCGTTGAGTCGAACTAAGCGCGACATACCCTACGCCCGGCGCGCGTTTGTTCCCGTTTTGTTCCCGCGCTGCGTCTCTTGAATCCGATTGTATCAACATTAGTTGTGTGATGTGGAGTGCGCGGACCTTTCGCGCCGTTGAACAACCAATCTCCGCGAGGAGCTCCACGAATAGAAGAAGCTCCATGTGTAGCGCTGGTAAGCTAGATCGCCGGTCGCGGTGACTATGATGTCATACATAGGCAATGAACGCGATGCTGTTATTTTTGGCGACGGTGGTTGGTGCCTTGAAGCGGCGATCCCGTAGGAAACTTGTCTATTGTTATTTTATTAGGATACAAACATGATAACGGTCTGATGATATCAAGGAGTTTCAATAGTAGGTTGGCTACATCGTAGCGAGATGCATCGTTAATAAGGTGCAGCACCCGACCGCACATTATGATGACGTTTATGATGGTTTCTTGCCTTCTCGAGAGGTGCCTCGTGTTGATTGATCCTCCACGCGTGATGAGAATTCCTTCTGTTGGACAGTGCGGGGGTGGAGTCACCGGCAGAGAGACAAACAAATCATGTAGTTCGTATATGTTGAGTCCTCTCGGGGAGATAAGAAGACATCGTAGAGTCGTTCATAAAGCCACCGTAAAGTAGAAGTCAAGTGGAGTGCGATCGGGTGCTGCACCAAGCTCACGATGCAAGTCCCGACATCCCAATATCCCGCTATGATGTAGCCAACCTACTATTGGAACTCCCGAATATCATCGAACCGTCGTCATGTTCGTGGCACAAGCAGAATCAACAAAGCTCCATGACTATCACAGCACTGGAAGCTAGGGCGCCGGTTTTCGTGGCTGTACATCATACATGGCAACAAAAACAAAGCTTTTTTTCTTAGCGAATATGGTTCGCGGCGTCAAGCCACAATCTCCGTATACAAGAAAATCCTTGAATTTCGCTAGAAGCCAGATAGATCACTAGTCTTATCGACTACCAGGTATCACGGATGACCACTGCAACCCGTGATGTTATTTTAAGGGAATGCGGGGAAAGTCTTGGGCCCACCCGACGCCCAGCTCGCGTTTGGGTGCGGCACTACGCGCCCCTCTTCGAGCCGAATGTGTCGACGTGTAGACCAAAGGTGCGTGATGTGGAGTGTGCGGACCGTTCCGCCGATCGTTCGCGACGTGGAACAACCAACCTCCGTAAGCCCCATGAACCCTGTTGGGACTTGATTATATCTTGATTATAGTATACAGACCAAAAAGCGACGAGCACAATCTATTCGATCGTTTAGGAAAATCTCGAGGCAATCCGAGTGTCGTCATGCCTGACGCTTGCCTCACAGCTTCCTGCGCTGCGGTTGGAACACATCTCCTACACCAGTAACTCGGATTGCTTCATGTGGCCGGTTCTGTGTTTTCGGCAGTGTTTTTCGGCAGTTTTTGCGTGAAGGAGCTCCACAAAAACAAAAGCTCCACGTGTAGCGCTGGAAACTAGATCGCCGGTGTTCGTGACTAGTATGGATGTGAAACCGGTGAGGTTGTTGTTCGTTAGCGAATATGGTTCGTGCCGTCAAGCGACAATGATAGCTCCATGAATAGCGCCGGAAGCCAGATCGCCGGTCTTCGTGATTTCCACTCTAGACGGCGATGGTTATACCGTTTGGGTACAGTGGGTACCCTGGTTTAAGAGCGCCTCGTGACAGAATGATAACAAGCGCTCTCGACAACGCTTTGCTCTTATCTGTTGTGGGCAATACATAACATTTAGCATAGGCGTTACATGCCGATTCGACCGCTCTTACGCCCCAAATGTTTTTGTTTCGGACCCTCTTGGATCGGGCTACCCACTGCATTCATGTGCATACGCTACCTAACACCCAACGACGGCTCGTACAATTCAGTCCGGAGTAGTATCATGCATGGGGAATGAAACCGGTGATGCTAATGGAAGCGAAGATGGGGTGAGTCAAGAGCCTACCCTGCGCCCGGCACGCGTGTGGTTGCCTCTCTGCACGTCTTGAATGTATTATTTGTATCGACGTGTAGGGGAACGGTGGAGTGTGCGGAGTTATCGCGCCGTCGAGCACCGACCTCCGTTCCAAGCTCCATGGATAGAAGAACCTCGATGGATAGGAGATGCTCCACCTGTAGCGCTGGAAGCTAGATCACCGATCTTGGTATGGTAGAAGACATGGGCAATGAAACCAATGGTGTTATTCTTGGCGAAGGCGGTTCACGCCGTCAAGCAACAATCTGCGTATGAAGCTCCCATAGACGTATCTCAGATCCGGGGTCACTAAGCGGGCTCTTCCTCCCCCCTCACGCTGCGGTACGCGCCTTCGTTTTTTATCATGAGAATAATTCAGCACTGTCTTGCCTCGTCGATTCGAGTCGAATTGAGCTTACCCACGATACAATGTGCTCTCGGCAGTTGGTATCTCATGGGAAAAACAATCTCCAAACCGAAATTTGATCCCCTCCAGCATTCGAGGTTAACCGTTAAACCACTGGGGCGACCGGCTACATGGATAGCGTTGGAAGGCAGATCGCCGGTCGTCGTGGACGATTATATTCGCAGTCTTCGATGGCCAAAACAACCAATGCGGAGAGGGGAGGAGACGAAGGGTTGACGGTTGAGTGGAGAAGAGGAGACTAAGGGTTTGGTTCGGATGTTCAGTCGGACAAAGCATGAGCTACCCGTCGCCAAGCGCGCGTTGTGGTTGAATCGTTGCGCCTCATGACAACGAGCGGATCGATGTAGACCATCGTTGTGTGATGTGGAGTGTGCCGACCGTTCGCGCCCTCGAACAGCCATTCTCCAGAAGAAGCGCCATAAATAGAAGACGCTTCGTGAATAGAAGCTCCACGTTCAGCGCTGAAAGCTAGATCGCCGGTCTTGGTGACTTTGATATCACATATGGGCAATGAGACCAGTGCTATTGTATTTGGCGAGGATGGTTGGCGCCGCGGCGCAACAATCTCGGTAAGAAGCTCCGTGGTTATCGTAGCGGAGGAATCTAAGTTGCCGGGTTTCGTGACTGTATATCATGCATGGGCAATAAAACCAATGCTGGTTTTCTTGGCGAAGGTGGTTGGCGTAGTCAACCAACGACGTTCATAAGACGATCTATGAATAGCACTGGAAGTCAGATCGCAGTCCTTGGGAGTACCTGGTATCACTTATGGGCTATGAAACCGCTCATACTATTCCAAGTAGCCGGACGCACATGCGTAAACATTGGATCGAACACATTTGGACTGTCCGCTGCAGAGTACCCCGCTAAAATGGGAACTTAACCAAGATGGTGCGCGCCGTCAAGAAATAATTTCCGTAAGAAGCTCCACGTGTAGCGCTAGAAGCTAGATCACCGTTCTTCATGACTATCATAGATGACCAATGAAACCAGCTATGCCATTATCAGGGAGGATGATTGGCGCCGTGAAGCAACAACCTCCGTAAGAAGCTCCATGAATAGCGCTGGAAGCCAGATAGACCACCGGTCTATTGGTGACTATCATGGGTGATCAACGAAACCGGCGATTTGGTTTGAAGGATGATGGGGCAAGTCAAGGGCCTATCCGGCGCCCGGTGCGTGTTTGGCTATCAAAAGTGGCGTAACAATCTCCGCATGAATCTCCATGAATATCACTGGAAGCAAAGTAGCCGGTCTTCGTGACTATGCAAAACACATGGGCAACAAAACTCAGTGATGTTTATATATATATGATACCCTGACGGACAGACGGACACGTTTCCACCCATCGGACAGGTCGCGATGTAGATCGTCTAGGTGGTATACCTGTCATCATGGTTTGTTGTGCCCGAGTTGTATTTGTGTGTGTGCGTTTTTGTTTTGATATTTGCTCATCCGTTCTATCATTATCTTCGCGCTTTCTTTCTCCTTCTCCCTTCCTAGACGTGACTCAGATCCGGGGCCACTAAGCAGGCTCTTCTCCCCCCTCCTCACTACGGTCCGCACGTAGTTTATATCGCGAGAAGGCTCCAGCCGTTTCTCCCTCGTCGATTCGCATCGAATTGGGTGGTGCTGATTCAACCCAGGAAGCATGTGCTATTGACATTGATAAGTCGTCCAGCTCTCACCCAGCAACATGTTCTATCGGTCATGCAGATCACATACACCAGGGGTTTGTCCGCCCTGCATACATAGATCACACAGATTATTAATAGGGATCTGATCTGACCGATATGTGCACATTTGTGTCGGACACATTTCGATTATTCGCCACAGTGTAGACCGGTAAACTGAGGAAACAGCGAAGATGGTTGGTGCTTGATGCCGCTGTGTGTTTTGGTAGTTGATACTTGCTGCTGCTGCACGTTCTTTGTTTTGTTTACTGGTGTCGATGGTGGATGCTTGCTTCAGCTTGCGTACGTCTTGATTTTACTTGATACAGGGTTTGCAGTGTAGTTTCCGGTAGTTTATTGGATCGGACGGACGGACACGTTTTGGACTTTCTGCCACAGAGTATCCCGGTAAAGTGGGCGATTGGCGACGATGGTTGGTTCCGTCGAGCAACAATCTCCGTAAGAAGCTCCATGAATATATTATTTTGTGGCGCTGAAAATCAGATCGCCGGTCTTCGTGACCGTCACGCATGGGCCATAAAACCAGTGATGGATTATTTCAAGTAGCCGGACGGAGAGACAGACATGTTTCCATCGGACACATTTGGACGTTCCGCCACAGAGAACCTCAGTTTTGCTGGGGAATTAGCGAAGATGGTTCACGCCGTCAGAGCGACAATCTCACTATTAATAAGAAGTTCCATCAATATGTCTACAAGTCACATCGCTGGTCTTCGTGAATACTATAATAGGCAGGTCGCGGGTGTTCGTGAATATGATGTCATGCATGGGCAACGAGAGCAGCGGTGTTGTTCTTGGCGAAGATGGTTTGAACCGTGTAGCAACATCTGTATGGAGCTCTATGAATAGCGCTGGAAGTCAGATTGCCAGTCTGGTGAATATGATAACGTGCCTGGGAAACGAAACTAGTGGTGTTATTTTTGTCGAAGAGGTTTTCCGCCGTCTAGCATCAAACTCTGCGTGGAGCTCAACGGATAGCGCTGGCCAATTGGATTGCTGGTCTTCATGACCATGATGTCATGCATGGAGTTATGAATCAAAACCGGCAGTGTTTTTGTCGAAGATGTTAAGCGCCGTCAATCAGCAGTTTGATGCTCCTTGAACATAGCTGGAAACAAGTGACTATTAGTAACAATCTGGACGAGAAGACACGCACCGTTTCGATATTAACATGTATACCCCAACGGCCCGTACATCCGCCCGGTTGGTATCAGCACGGGCAATTTAAACCAGTTATGGTATTATATGCGAACATGGATCAAGTCAATGACCTACCTGGCGCCCGGCGCGCGTTTGGTGGCCGCGCTGGCCTCGTCAGTCCGGACGGGTCGATGTTATAGTAGACAATGGTTGTGTGATGTGGAGTGTACGGATCTTTCGCGCCATTGAGCAACAATCTCTGTGAGAAGCTCTGTTAAATAGCGCTGGAGGGCAGAATATCTCCCGTCTTCGTGACTGATGATGTTACTCGCGGCCGTAGATCATTTCCCTGAAATTTATCCCTTGGTTACGAAAAGAAAAGAATAGAGCAAGCGTCAGGATGGACTGAAAAAAAAAAAGAAGTACAAATTATTTCGTGCTGCAGGGTGACGAAAAGGCAAGAGAACGGTGGAACGGCTGCTCATGCATTGGCAATGAGACCTGTGATGTTATTACCCGCGAAAGCGAGGTTTTCTAATTTTTTTGGCGGCGTCACAAATTTGGATCCCCTTCGAGTTTCCTGAAGCGCCCACCTCCACTGACGCACGAAAGTTGACGACAGTCAGAAATGTCCTAGCAACAACTACACTTGTCTTTATAGGCGAACGTGGGTCAGGTCAAGGGCCGTCGAAAAGGGCAAAGTAATCGAATAATGCGCGTCGCTCGAGTTCGGCGAGGAGCAGCGCGCGGCCTGGGGTGTTTTGTATTCCGCAGTAGTACCCACTCGCCGGAGAAAGAAATAAATAGCAAGCGGTGTTCGCAGCGGGGCAGTTTTTTTATGCCCCGGCGACATGCTGCCGGTATGTTCACAGGACCATGACCGCTGCTGCTTGCGGCTATTAAGAGCGAGTATATGGGGTGTGTTCTCTTGGTGACTCGTGGTTCAGCCCTTGTGCTATTATGTCCGGCCGACTACGCTGTAGTGCTTAGCTAGTGCTGCTCGATTGTTCGTAGCTGCTGCTAGTGAGTATATGGGTTGTCCTTTTCTTGATGACTCATGTTGCGGCCTTTTTGTATTATGTTCCTGCCGAGAACGTTGCACTGCTTAGATCAAACTGCTGCTACTGCTACCGCTGCTGCTGCTGATATGTATACCTGATGCTCGGCCGAATGCGCCCTAGGCGTTATATAGAACAAAAAAACAGGAACGGTTGAAGGGGATACTTCCGCTACCGTTGCTGCTGCTGGTATAGTCATATTTATCTGTGTACCTGTGAGCTGATTGATGCCTGACCGAATGCACCCTTCGCATTATAATATATGTATTTTTTACGTTCGGCGGCTGTCGCTGTGCTTCGTTCCTAAAAACCTTTTAACAGGAACGTTTGAAGGGGATCGTGGAGAAATTCGACACTGCCTACCCGGAAGGGGTGGACTTCGCCCCCACTGCAAACTACGGCTATGTGTGACCGGAGAAGGTGAGAGCTCTCGTCAACGACATGAAAACCCGGTGAAGGCGTGCTGCAATAGGGCATAGGGTACTCTACTCCTACTAATAGCGCTTTCTGGCCAATTTCTTTTTGCGACTGGTGAGGCTCTCCAGCTGAAGAGCTATAATGCCTAATACTAGTGGAAAACCTTTTGTGTTTCACGATGACACATGCTACTAATAGTACGGTGGAGGTGCACCATGTGTGTGTTCTGAGGCTCCTAACCACTTGAGGATATTTGTATACCTCACACCAAAACCGACTTGATTGTGAACTGAAAGTGCAACCCAATGACCAAAACCCATGGCCTAGGAATACAAAAGAAAACATGTTGCAAAACGAGATTTGACAATTTCCGACGATTTTGTGTTAAGGAACCCCGTCATTTTGAACATAAATATATATATGAAGGTCGCCTCCTCCGGTGATGTCGGCCTTGTCTTGGTCTTGGACGGGGGTGGCCGAGGCCGAGACTCGCTTGTTCTTTCGTGCATGTGGCAAGGAGGTGCCTTCACTACCCTGTGTCGCGGTAAGCGAGGGGAGATTTCATAGAGTGAGATGAAGGAGCTTGGATCATTCCCGTGGAGGACCCTGAGCTCCCGGTTGCGTTCGTGTTTGATATTGCCGAACGTCAACCATTATGAAGAGCCATTATTGATGGCAGGTCTCATAGACAAGGCGTTGTTAACGCGTCTTCATGGTTGGCATTTGTGATCGGAGATTGACGGTATCTACGTACCCCGTCCTCCACATCTCTATATATTAAAAGTGCTAAATCTGTCGAGGCGCTTGTCGATAGAGCTATTGCTATTATCAGCCCTTTTTTGAGCGGTTGGTTTTCCGATTAAGGGGTCTCCCCTACCGAACACCGTCACTGGGCCATGTGATTGATCATGATCGGGTCAAAAGCGTGCACGTTTGGTCAAAGACAGTTTTCGGTGAGGAGCAATGTCCCCCTATCGTAGAATGTTTGTAATACTTTAGCAAAACCCGGTGTGCAAGCTCAATCTCGGCAGCACGTTTTGGCCACCAAGTACTTTTTGTTGCAGCGTGTAGTGCGTATCGTTGTGTCAGGCTGGCTGTGTGGTGTGGGGTGGGGTAGTGTGGGGCGGGGTGTGGTGTGGTGTGGTGTGGTGTGGTGTGGTGTGGTGTGCACATGGATAAGCGATCGCGAGATTCGCGGGTGACAACGCGCGGCTCATCGTACTGCGGTGGTCCTACTTTCCTATCAGGCTCCTCAACAAATCCCGAACCTTGCTTGCTCGATGTTCGCCCGACAGTTTTGTTTCAAGCAGTCGGAACAGGAGGAACACCCACAAAGAGTCGTGACACTACAGACGGCGATGACGAAGCCTGCACACGACTGACCAAGACGGGGCTGGGCAGCTTATGTTTATTATTATTTTGGGAGGGGAGGGTTAGGCGGTATATGTGTGCACATATTTCGGACACTATGCCAACAGCTTGGAGCTTATGGCAGGATGTGTGATGTGCTTTTCTATCGAGGGGCGCATTTTTTGTTTTGACGGGGGGGGCGTTTAGCGTTTAGCCCGAGAGCGGCGCGTTGTTGTAAATGGTCGACTGCTGTTTTAGCGGTACCGTACTCTGGCCCATATATTCCTGGGAGTTATCGCGAGGCATCGTTGTTTCGACGGGAGGAACGTTCACAGTTTAGCCCAGGAGTGGTGCAGGTCGTAAACCGTCGGCCTCTTTGTATGATAGCGGTATCATCGTCCGACTCGCAAAGCTCTGAATTTGGTCAGCGCATATGTGCGGTTGATGAACTAGTTGACGGTTGCGGGAAGACGGCCAAAAGGTGGAAGCATCACCCACAGGCATGTATTATTTTCAGTCGTAGCTACCACGTAATTATTTTATTTTATTCCAGGACGGCAGTAGTAGTGGTCGCCAGGAAATTCGCACCAACCAGGTGCCTTCGTCTTTAGTGCTGCGATGTGACCTACTATTGAAAATTCTCACCAAGTTTCGTCCTCTATAGTGCTGCGATGTATACTATGGTTTTCCCTTTTACAGGAGCTGGCGTTACCCGGTGGTCTGGGTCTAATACGCTGAACCTCGTAACTACTAAGCTCGACTTCGCGAGTTCGAGCCCGGCCGGGTGCGTAATGGCATTCGTATCATGTGGACTTTTTTTTTTGTGCAAAAATTGACTCGCGGAAAGCGCGAGAGCGTGAATTAGCGAAATTCGATGAAAATCGACGGGCAGTGGGAATGCTGAACCCTCTGCGCGATAAAAATGAAGGCACGTACCGGGGGGGAGAAGGGACGACCTCTGTGACCACGGCTTGTCTGGAAATTAAGAGTGAGACGAGTGAGGTTAATTTATCAAGAAGAAAAAGTTACGGGTACTGTGTGGGGAGGTGGTACAGTGGGCACCCCGATTTAAGAGCGCCCAGGATGAGAGCATTCGGGACTTGCGAGCGGTCAAATCGACATGGCCCGCCTATAATAAAAGCTATGTGTTTTCCGCTACATATAAGAGCAAAGTGTGGTTAAGAGCGTTTGTGTCGGCTTGTCACGGGGCGCTCTTAAATCGGGGTACCCACTGCACGTGAATTCCCATCATCACCGTCGACCGCCTGGCCCTGGTCTGAGAAGCTGCGAGATGCCTTAGGGGTGGCGTATGCGTAGAGATGGTGATGTTAAAAATTCGGACGTGTTCTCTTTGGGTCACTGCGTACAAGGCAGCGGCTACGAAAGCGCAAACTGGAACCCACTTGCGAACGAGGCAATGAGTTCGAAAGCGCCCGCAGGGGTGTTGCGTGGGAATGACGCCACAGCACCAGAGTCAAGTGGTGGGAGGGGGTCCCCCTGCCGATGCATGGTTCGTGGTGCAATGCAAAACATGTTTTGCTAACTTATTGCAGCTGTGATTTCGGCCGATTGAGTGGTCTATACAAGTGCCCAGGTATTTTTGTTGCAAACTAAGGGATACGTCGGCCGCGCGTGTCTATTCTAAAATAGTTGGCATGATAAATCATGAGGAATACATACAGAACACGCGCGAACGACCTACCATGAAACGTGTGGAACTGAGTATCAACAAACATTTCGTAGATGGAACATATTGCAAAAGGAACATAGCACAAGCACGTCAAAAGTAGTTTAACGAATCACGCAGCTTGCAAAGCTGATGAGTTTCAACCACCCATCGGTCGTACTCACAGCTGACGTTTTTCATTTTTTTTCTAATAACTAGACTATGTTATAAGGCTTAGTTTGGGTAAGCTACCTGGTATTGGTTAACCTTTTGCGAGTGGTCAAATGGACTAATACCCCACTAATACCTCAACAAATGACGTCGTCGGTAGGACATGGGTTTTTTGGGTCGTACGTTCAAATCCCACATCCATAATATTAAACTTTTTCATACTTTCCCACGTCGAACTTAAAAAATACTCTCCCCGGTATCCCCAGGAAAAAATGAAACGGCTTGGATAATTGACAGGTCCGCCCGTATATCCAGCCGACCTGCTATCCCGCCGTTTCAGGGGGGGAAAGTGTTATAAGGCTTAGTTCGGGTAAGCTATTGGTTAACCTTTTGCAAGTGGTCAAACGGACTAATACCCCACTAATACCTCAACAACTTCTAACTGCGCGGTCGCTGCAGCTTTAACAGGTCGATGGAAATTTTAGTTGACTTTTAACTTTGCAAAAAGGGAAAAAAAAGACGTCCTTTTTTTCCCGACTCGACACGCACATGTTCTACTGCTGCAATGCAGAGCTATTGGCGCCTGTCCTATGACCACGGCCTAAAATATTATTGACCATGATCATTGAGTTAATGTGAGGACGACATTAAGGAGCCGCGCCGTTTTTTCTTTGTGTTCAAGTTGCTTGCTCGAGAAAAAACAGCCGTAAAAATGTTTTTTTCAGCGGAAGCCATACTATTTCTTCTAGTACTTCGAAGTATAAATATATATATATATATTCTCGCGGTAGGAATAACGCCTTGCGGAAAACGTCATGACTCCTAAACCGGACCTCCGTTTGTCGCCATATTTTCAGCAGCAGGACGACAATGTCAACGGTAATCTTTTTTTGTATTGATGCCAGATCACTAAGTAATAGACGCATGGTTCAACCCGGAAAACGCCGAAGATACTCGCTGTAGATAACACCCTCTCTGTGGATAATGACAAGTCCGCCCGTATATCCGGCCGGCCTGCTATCCTCCCGTTTCAGGGGGGGAGAGTGTTATAAGGCTTAGTTTGGGTAAGCTGTTGGTTAGCCTTTCGCAACTGGTCAAACGGACTAATACCTCACTAATTCCTTAACAAATGGCGTCGCCGACAGACCATGGGTTTTTGGGTCGTGGGTTCGAGTTCCACATCGACCATAATAATAATAAATTGATACCCTGGTAAACTTTTTCAGACTTTCCTCATCATGTCAAATATGAACAATACTCTCCCCCGTATACCCAGGAAATAAAACCGCTTGGATTTTGACTGGTCCGCCCGTATATCCGGCCGACCTGCTATCCCGCCGTCTCAGGGGGGGTGAGTGTTATAAGTGGGAAAGCTATCGATCAACCTTTTTTTGTAAATGGTCAAACGGACTAATACCCCACTAATTCTTGACAAATTGATATATCGGTCGCCCTGAAAACGTACAAGTTATCGCGCCACGGTTGGTTGTTGTTTAACATTGAACTTCGGCGACGATGCAACCACTAGCATACCGACCGATGCCAGCCTCTAACGGAACCCGCATTCCTCACAGCACGAGCACAGCAATGCAGTAGAGAGCTGCACAATAATACCGAAATCCAGGACAATCTGTACCGGATGCAAACACACCGAGGATTGCACTTTGGGTGTATACAGGGTATATATGCTTGTAGTTCAAGATGTAATGGGCTGAACCTAAGCTTTTTTTCAAGCCAAAGATGTCGTCGTAACTCGGTGTGGTCCGGGAGGGATCACGTTTGTTTTCCGTAAGGAAGGCGTGTTTGGTAGCCTCTATTATTATACTGAAAATAGGACAGCTTCTGCGGAAAAGAAAATAACAATACAAACGAGAAACGCACATATATATATGGAGTTACAGTATGGCCGGCGCGGCCCCTTAAGGCCATTTGTTCAGGAATTAGTGGGGTATTAGTCCGTTGGACCACTTGCAAAAGGTTCACCAATAGCTTTCCCACACGAAGCCTTATAACACTCTTCCCCCCTGAAACGGCGGGATAGCAGGTCGGCCGGGTAACGGGCGGACGTGTCAATATCCACGCGGTTTCGTTTTTCCTGGGGATATCGGGGATCATGCTCGAATTGAGAAACCAAAGACAGAATACCTATACCTCGTCTCCGTCGAGACAGGCGTTTAGTTATTGCTGTATGCGACCGCCGGTATCACGGCTTCGCATGTTTCGCGTACAATCGATGGGTCATGGTTTCAGGTGGGGTTGAGGCAGAATACGTACCCAGTCTCCGTTGACACGGGCGATGATTATGTCGCCAATTATTTGTACCCCCCCTTCATGCTCGAATTGAGAAACCAAAGACAGGATAACTACACCTCGTCTCCGTCGAGACAGGCGTTTATTTATTGCTGTATGCGACCGCCGGTATCACGGCTTCGCATGTTTCGCGTACAATCGATGGGTCATGGTTTCAGGTGGGGTTGAGGCAGAATACGTACCCAGTCTCCGTTGAGACGGGCGATGATTTATGTCGCCAATTATTTGTACCCGCCTTCATGCTCGAATTGAGAAACCAAAGACAGAATACCTACACCTCGTCTCCGTCGAGACAGGCGTTTATTTATTGCTGTATGCGACCGCCGGTATCACGGCTTCGCATGTTTCGCGTACAATCGATGGGTCATGGTTTCAGGTGGGGTTGAGGCAGAATACGTACCCAGTCCCCGTTGCGACGGGCGTTGACGTATGTCGCCAATCATTTGTACCCCCTTTCATGCTCGAATTGAGAAACCAAAGACAGGATACTTACACCTCGTCTCCGTCGAGGCAGGCGTTTATTTATTGCTGTATGCGACCGCCGGTATCACGGCTTCGCATGTTTCGCGTACAATCGATGGGTCATGGTTTCAGGTGGGGTTGAGGCAGAATACGTACCCAGTCCCCGTTGCGACGGGCGTTGACGTATGTCGCCAATCATTTGTACCCCCTTTCATGCTCGAATTGAGAAACCAAAGACAGGATAACTACACCTCGTCTCCGTCGAGACAGGCGTTTATTTATTGCTGTATGCGACCGCCGGTATCACGGCTTCGCATGTTTCGCGTACAATCGATGGGTCATGGTCTCAGGTGGGCTCGATTTAATGAAGAAGTCAGATACAGAATATCAGGCTTTGGTGCGGGTTAAATGCATACCCAGTCTCCGTTGAGACGGGCGTTGACCTATATAGGTTGTTAGTATGTACCCCATTCATGCTCAAATTGAGAAACCAAAGACAGAATACCCACACCTAGTCTCCGTCGAGACAGGCGTCGGGTTTATTCTGTATGGGATGTCGAGAGAGAGAGGCGATCGCCACGCCGTTGCGTGCGACCGCAGGTATCACGGCTTCACATGTTTCGCGTACAATCGATGGGTCATGGTTTTTAGGTGGGCTCGAATGATGCAGCCGTCGCTGTGTAGTACGAGTACCTGGTACAGCAGAAGATGTGATCTGACAAGTCGCGACTCATCGTACGTGTGTATATATCTATACCACAGGTATGGTACCGAATATATCACAATACGCAGACCATGGTAAGAATGGTCATGAATCTGATGCGAAATTACGTGTCAATCGCTGAAATATTGGTCATCGTCATCATGTATTCATCGCGTATGCACGACAACTCAAGTGCTAGATGAACCGGATGTAAGTTCCGATAGCGTCTATTAAATGGATGAACCGGAGGCGAAAAGAAAAAGAAGAAAAGAAAATATATATATATATATACGAATATATATAAATTCGGACGGGGTCGAACGGGGGTTGGAAGGACACTTGATGCGTACCAGGTAGAATGTATCCCTGGTACCAGGTTCTCCGCATTCGATGGTTCAAAGTATATCTGGGATACGAGCAGGTTACGAACCGGTATATATATCATATATATAATGTGTATATATTAATTATTATATACAGGTGGTATATAATGTATATTATAAAAATTAAAATACACTCTATATATTAATTGTTATATACGGGTGGTATGATAGTCGTCCGCGGGCGGTACGTCAAGTTCGGCAAGAAGCGGCCCGTCGACGGCGAAGCGGGCGAAGACGCAGACGGCGAGGCACTGTTTCGGTTGGGCCAAAAAGGAGGGTTGCCGTTTCCCGCAATGTGCATTCCTTCACGACTCCGCGAAGAAGTACCGCAGCGGCAGCGCTGCAGCATCCGATGGATCTCGCGCTCCTAGCGCGGGAGCCGGGGGGTCACAAGCCGGCACGCAAGTCAGGGGACAAGCCATGGCACAGGGTGGTTCGACAGCTCGCACTGCCGCTGTACCTAGCAGCCCGTAGGGGTGCGGGCTCCGCTCACCCGCGGGGCCAACTCTGGGAGGACATCGAGCTGCAGCTACCAGGAGGGAGGCGCCGCTGGTACACCCGGGGTCGGAACCTGTATCCGGATCAGGTGTCGTGGCGTCCACGTCAAAAATTCGCATAATTCATGATTTGACCTTTTCCAGCCATTCGTCGGGGCCGGGATTGAACTCAGACACGGATTTTGCGACAGCACCACCTTGTAAACTAGGCCATGTGCTGCGCGATGTGATATGGCGCATTTTATTCCTGCGTCGAAAATTCGGTAGGGACGCCCGCATTGTTCTTAGTAAGATGGATGTGGCCAGCGCTTTCAGGCAAGTTGCTGTTGAGTTCGGGCGTTCGCCGACGTTTGGGTATGTGTTTGACGGGATGGTGGTTGTGGACCGGCGTTTGCAGTTCGGGTGGCGTAACTCCCCCGGCTTCTGGTGCCTGTTCGCGTCGGCACTAGAGCATGCACACGTCAACACAACATTTCTTGACGCAGTAGTGACGGCGCAGGGCCGAGCAGCGACCGCCCACGTAGTGGTCCGGCCGGCAGCCGTAGCGGAGCGGCCTTCCCCGCTCCCTCATGCATGTAGAGTTCCACCGGGGGAAGGGGGGGGGATGGAGATCCTTTTTCGTCCGATTCTACGTCGACGACGCAATCTCGGTCGAGGTTCAACGGTTGATGGGGGGTGTTTGGTGTTTGCTGGCGTCGGCGTCGCTCGCATCAGACCACTTCCGCTTGTTCGGTAACCGGCACGAGACGGACCCGCCTCTCTTGGCGGCTCGTAAAGTGACGTCTTGGGACACCAAGCTCGAGGTTCTAGGTTGGGAGATTGATACGGTAGGTATGACGATAACGTTGCCACCTGCCAAACTCGTTCAACTTCGTGACTTGCTGCGCCAGTGGCCGAACGACCGTGTGTCGGCCTCGGAGGTCGAGTTGCGGTCGTTAACCGGGAAGTTGTTGCACGTTTGCGAAGTAGTTCGGCCCGGCAAGTTTTTTCGTCCGTCGCATGCTCAATCAATTAGGACTGTCGGCAAGTAAGCCGTGGAGGGACAACCTCAAGATGCGGCGGCCCTCTAGACGCACAACCCTCATGCTAACTCCAGAATTTCATTCCGACGTTACGTTCTGGCGGCTGCTCGTAGGAGGCGCACTGCAGAACAGAAGGGGTGCATTACACGCACCCTTGTATAGTTTTTTTTCCTGCAACCCCCCGTTCGAACTCTTTGGTTCGACGCGTCCGGCGACGCTATGGGGGGGTATTACCTAGAGTCGGGGGCGTGGTGGAGGATGGATTCTGACGAAGGGGTACGTAGACGTCTTCGACAGCGCGTATGCGGAAGAGATGACCTGTCGATAAACGTACTAGAGTTACTAGGCATGGTGGTCACTGCGTGGGCTTTCGTAGTGCATGCAGGCGCAAAACCTGAGTACGATCGCCAGAGTATTCTAATGCGCGGAGACAACCAATCAGCAATACACTGGATCAACCATTGTCGCGCGGGTAGAGAGCCAAGGTCAGGGGCGTTGATGCGAATGCTCGGATGGCTAGAAGTGCGTAGCGGGTGGTGTTTCCGCACGCGGCACGTTAAAGGGGTAAAGAACACCCTCGCTGACGGGATCTCCCGATGGGATCGCGCATCCATCCCTTCCACTCTCCGCAATTGTCGTCCTGATATCGCGTGGCAGGAGCAGGACCTAGGGCAAGCGGGTGCGGGTCTATGTACCGGGATTTTAGCGTCCAGTACATCCGGCAGTCAGTTGCGGGCTCGTCTGAACGCACTTATGGCTCAGGCTTCCGGTCTTGGTTAAAATTTCGTGAGCGGATAGGTAGCGAGTCATATCTTGAACCAGGGGAGTCAGAAAGCGCCTGATATGGGCCCTGGTCGATTTCGCGGCGTGGTGTGCCGCATCTGAAGGGAACCAAGCGGGGACCTTTTCTGGTAAACTTGCCGCCGTACAGTATTTTCACCGGGTGGGTTTGGGTCTTGAGCTTCCTACAAAGTCGTCTTTGATGAAGAGCGCGTTGAAGGGGATTTCACGTTCACACACGCTCGCGGGAACAGCCCGCCCCGTACGCCTCCCGGTGTCATGGGAGATGCTGTGGGCAGGGAAAAGCCTAGCCCCGTCATGGGGCAGTGGTGGTAGCGTTCTGTGGCTTTGTTTGGGTATGGCATATTTTTTTTTCATTATGCGGTCGGACGAGGTGGTTGCGGGCGCAGCAGGCGTCGTGCACGCCGCACACTGCCTTACACGTAGTGATGTTGCATTCTTTGCTGGAGAGAGCCAGTTAAATATATTGCGGTGGCACGGGGCCGATCGCTTGGAGGTACGCTTTCGAGGACACAAGGGTGATCAGGGGCAAGCAGGTAGCGTCATCGTGCGCACACGTTCCGCGGTGCGGGGTCCGCGTTCGGGTTTGGGGCACCGGCGGCGGCGCCGTTGCGCTCATGGTGGATCTGTTGTCGCGGTATCCAGCGCTTCCCGAACGCGCCCCCCTCGCCTCGTATCGTAGTGACAACGGAGTGAGAGTATGGGAATATGGCCAAGCGATGCGAGCGTTGAGAGAGATTGTGGCGCAGTCGGGACGCAACCCCGATGAGTTTGCACTACACTCTCTCCGTATAGGAGGTGCGTCCGTGCTCGCGGCGGGAGGCGACGTACCCGAGCGAGTAATCCAGCGCGAAGGACGTTGGAAGTCTGATGCTTACAAGGTATACACTCGCAATAACGTAGAGGACGCAGGACAAGTCTCTCGCAAACTAGCGGTAGCAGGAAAGGGCCAGAGACAGCCAGGCCAAGGCACTATATGGGGGAAACCGTAGCAGTCTTCGGCGACCTCGTGTTTGGAGGAGTTTCCACGGTATCGTACCGTGGGTGGGACTCAGTCGTCTTAGACTGCATGGGTTTCGGTTGGGACCTGGCTAGTGGTTAACGGAGGGAGAGACGGGATTTAGAGTAGAGACCACCAGTGGAATACCGTCAAGGTTGGTTGCGGTAGATTGGTCTCTCGGGGTGCTCTCCCTCCCAAGTCACAGACACAATAATAACCAAGCAATTCGAAAGATATCAAACAAAGGAGAGGGTTATGACCTTCGGGAACCGAAAGCGGCGTAACCCGTGGTTTGTTTGGACGCGAAATAATTTAGGGTTGTTGTTCCATGCTCTGGTAACGGTCCACCACACGGTAGTTGGTGGCCATCACTCTTCGGTTGACTCGCGCAGCTAGGTAAGCCCGCACGTCGGAGGGCAAGGGACGGTACCGTGTAGGCTGTGCGACCAGAGAAGAGGCAAGTGTTAGTAGCCGGCCAGCGACCCAGCATTAGGTCGGCTCTCGTGATATTTCTCCCACCCACCCACCCTTTTTCTTTCGAAGGTGAGGAGAAGGGGGAAATGTCGCACTGTGTATTTCATGACAATTGTGTTTGTCTTCATTTCTGTGCACTAGGAATTAACTGATATTGGTATATACAACAGTTGGTTCACTTAGGAGTCGGATGGAGGAGTTTCCACGGTATCGTACCGTGGGTGGGACTCAGTCGTCTTAGACTGCATGGGTTTCGGTTGGGACCTGGCTAGTGGTTAACGGAGGGAGAGACGGGATTTAGAGTAGAGACCACCAGTGGAATACCGTCAAGGTTGGTTGCGGTAGATTGGTCTCTCGGGGTGCTCTCCCTCCCAAGTCACAGACACAATAATAACCAAGCAATTCGAAAGATATCAAACAAACCACTAGCATACCGACCGATGCCAGCCTCTAACGGAACCCGCATTCCTCACAGCACGAGCACAGCAATGCAGTAGAGAGCTGCACAATAATACCGAAATCCAGGACAATCTGTACCGGATGCAAACACACCGAGGATTGCACTTTGGGTGTATACAGGGTATATATGCTTGTAGTTCAAAATGTAATGGGCTGAACCTAAGCTTTTTTTCAAGCCAAAGATGTCGTCGTAACTCGGTGTGGTCCGGGAGGGATCACGTTTGTTTTCCGTAAGGAAGGCGTGTTTGGTAGCCTCTATTATTATACTGAAAATAGGACAGCTTCTGCGGAAAAGAAAATAACAATACAAACGAGAAACGCACATATATATGGAGTTACAGTATGGCCGGCGCGGCCCCTTAAGGCCATTTGTTCAGGAATTAGTGGGGTATTAGTCCGTTGGACCACTTGCAAAAGGTTCACCAATAGCTTTCCCACACGAAGCCTTACAACACTCTTCCCCCCTGAAACGGCGGGATAGCAGGTCGGCCGGGTAACGGGCGGACGTGTCAATATCCACGCGGTTTCGTTTTTCCTGGGGATATCGGGGAGAGTATTTTTCATGTTTGACATGGTGAAAGTCGTAAAAGTTTATTATTGTGGGTTGGTGGGATTCGAACCCACGACTCAAAAACCCATGGTCCTGCCGACGACGCCATTTGTTAAGGTATTAGTGGGGTATTAGTCCGTTGGACCACTTGCAAAAGGTTAACCAATAGCTGACCCAAACTAAGCCTTATTACACGAGTATCCCCTGGATCCTCTCACGTATGGTCTTGACTGCTGACCCCTTAAAACTGCATCCTCTTTTTTTGGAAAAACTATGTTGAAATTAGAGTGGGAACCTTTCGGCAAGTGGTCAAAGGGTTACGCGTACATGCGAGATTGGTCGGCCGGCCAAATTTCCAGGGTGAAAAAGTACGGCCTCTTCGGTGGAAACCCACCGGCTCCGGTACAATCACGACATATTACGGTTTGCAGGATACATAATAATAAACTGGTGCATTCCACAGCCGTGGTGAAAAAGTACGGCCTCTTCGGTGGAAACCCACGGGCTCCGGTACAATCACGACATATTACGGTTTGCAGGATACATAATAATACACTGGTGCATTCCACAGCCGTTAGATTTTGTCCCCCTCAAAAACCTTTTTTTTCATTGTTTCCGTGCACAGATTGACTTCATCACCCTGTCGACCCTGGTACAAGCTACTACTAGTAGCTCTAAGGGGAATCACCGACCTGTATTCTTAATTAGGACACACACCTAGTAATACGCGCGAGCGGAGAATCACACGCAGCGTGCAAAGATGATTTTTTACCGAAGTCTTCGATCTCACAGGTGGAGTGTACTTTATTTCATTTTTGTGATACTACGGTTCATGGTTTGGAAGTCATGGATGCAGTGAACATCGCTCTTGACACATTTTTTTTTCTCCTTTTTTTGTGGGTTTCCCTTGATTTTCTTCAACTTTCTGGAACTGGTTATGAGTGTGATCGACGCTGATGAAGCTCATCATGCGGCACTTTATTGTCGCCAAAAAGAGTTAAAAAAAAAAAATTGGAGCGTGTGCGGGAAAGGATTGAGGCAATGTTAGGGAAGGTTGGCGGAACAACTCCGCCCCCAACCAGTGGTCAACTGAGGATACAGTCCTAGGAGGCGCACCAGAAGTATGGTCCAGACCAAAGGCCGGCGCACGAGACATAATTCAATCCAATACGTACATGCATGCAATAAATTATCAACGGTGGTGAGCCAGAATACAACAACAGTATTGCTAGAGCTGTGAGTCGGCAGGATTTCACGCGTAAAAACTAGTCGACAGGTGCTGTAAACCAACTAACTGACTTTAGTCGGCAAGTCGGCAGATGAGACCAACTGATGGCCAGCCGACATACCGACTTAAGTCAGGCGAGCGAAGCGAGCCAAATCAGCTCCCACAGGTCGAGAGGGGCTCGCTCAAAACGGAAAAAATGCATCCCATAGTAGACAATCCTTGTCGCAAGTACGACAACCCACTAAGTCGGATAGCCGGCACCTACTAGAAGAAACTATTAATAACTACGTGAGTCCGACTAATAAGTAGTTGTCGACTGAAGTCGTGTCGACTCGCAGCTCTAAATTTAGTTGCTAAAACATCAGACACATCGGTATTTTTTGGTTGTACCTCAGCCCGGGGCGAGCGTCGCTGGAGCAACCGAGCGAGAGGCGACCACCCCCGACACATGTCACGATAGAGGTGACATCACCATTTTCCTTCTGAGGCTCCTAACCACTTAAGGGGCTCTGTACCAAAAAACTGATTTTTGAGCAAACTGAAGGGCAACTCGATGAAAATTTCCAATGGCCTAGGTACAAACAGAAAAATATTGCTGAAAAAATAAAGAGAAGTTCGGACGATTTTGGGGTTAAGATGCCCCAAGGTTATTAAGGAGCCACGCCGTTCAGAAACTGTTTCAGCCAAAAAGGGCTACCTTTGTCGTAGCACCAGTCCCTCAGTGATGCAAAACCGAAGAAAAAGGAGATAGATGGAGATTTTTTTTCTTGAGACCCAGAACGTAACGCTGGAAAATAACACACGAATGCATTTCATCGGGGGCAAGAACGGTTCATTATTTATTCAGAGACCACCCACGTCACGGACAGAGGGATTGCTATGGGCTGTGTTCCACATGCAGCACCAGTAATCCGTTACAAGCATACCCCACGCAAGAACCCATATCCATCCACCTACCTATGAAACCCGGGGATGGAACCAAGACAACCCCTGACAAGCACAGGCTCTCACTAACACTCCACAGGTCTCCACTAACACGGACGCACAGCTCTACATGTGGCCGGGGTGTGCTTTTGACATAATAGCCCCTTGTGGCAGGCACCCCACCCCTCGCAACACTTTTTTTTATTCGTTCTCCGGCGGACGAGAAACATTCGAAGCTTAAACTTTTTACGACGCGCAAAGATGATTCTACTCTATATTTCCAAGCGTTTTGTCCTCAATAACGTGGGTGCAGCTGTAAAGTGGTTATCGCACATTTTTCCACGCATGTATGTGCTGCATGCGAATTTCACCCTCGGTTCCCCGAAACAACGAACGGTGCTGCGGGGTGGCAACGGCAGTGCAACACACTCGCGACACCCTCATCGATTATCATCGATCCTCACAACGCATGCATGCATTTGCAACGTCGCTGTCATCGCCCATCATCGATCGGACGGCTGTTCCCGTCCCCGCTGCTCCCCGTCGCCGTGTTGCAGCAGCCTGTCCGCCCAAGCCTTCACCCGCGCTTTTTCCGCCGCCTGTCCCTCGTTCTCCAACCGCTCAAAACATCGGGTCGCTTCCGCCGCAACTTGTACCAGGTACGGCTCCCACCTTCGCCAATCAAATCCACGGTCCACCGCCAGGACTACCCCGTGCCCTACGCTATCACCGCCCTCCTCTCGTACGCGTCCGTTTAGGAACGGTACAATTATGTGACCCGTGTGCACCTTAAATGGTCGTAATGACGCCCGTTCGCGTGGTGGCGAGTAAACGCCCACGGCTTGGTCGCCTTGGGATGGTGGGTGCGCTGCCACACCTGGGTCGCCTTGCGGTGGTGAATTTGCAGCCACAGCTGGGTCTCCTTGGCATTGTGAGCGTACACCTACAGCTGGGTCAGGCGTTGTCGTAGTTCCTTGGGGTGATGGGAGTGCACCCACGGCCGGGTCAAGGATTGCCGCGGTTTCGGCGCCAGCGGGTATTTCGGTCACGCCGACTCCGGTCTTACCGCGTCGCGTCCGCGCTAGCCCTAGCCCCGTGCAAAAGGTCCACTCGTCGGCCAAAAGACGCAGGCGATTATCGGACCAATCCTCATCCCGCCCGAACACGCCTCCACCGTCTTCCCCGTTCCGACGCAGCCAGCGCGCCGCGCACGCCGCCTCGTAGCTCCCAGGAGCACGCAGCGATCGGAGAATCACAGCGGGAAAGCCGGACCATGTCTTCCCAACTACTCGCTCGCGGAACCTCGCCGTTTCAACACTGCTGCCGCTGAGGTTGCTTATGCTGGACTCGACGCTAAGGGGGCCGATGCTGTCATCCCCGCAAACGTCGCCCCGAGGCGTCCATTGTCTTTTGCTGTGTGAGCACTTTTCAGCGCTGGGGGTCCATCCTTGGTTGTTGTTTGGGCTGTTTTCAGCGCCGCGAGGGGTCCGTGTTTCGTTGCTGTTTGAGCTGTTTTCAGCGCCGCGATAGGCCTGTGTTTTATTGCTGTTGGAGAAATTGTTTCCACCGCGGGGGGGCGAAGTTTTGTTGATGTTTGAGGGCGACGACTGGGGGGGCGGCGCCGAATTAAGCTTGAACACAGTCTTGTGGTCGGAAATAGACGAGACGTGCCAAACATCCGCCGCCCGAACCCATGGCAGGGCCTGCATGATGGCTGTGATGGCGGTCGA